>PITA01011855.1:0-64624 GCA_004023965.1 Spilogale gracilis | reverse complement strand
ATCCACTCCCGCTGCTTTCTTGGCAGCTGTGGTGGCTCAGGCGGAGGCAGGCCTGGGCGGCTGCGCACGCGCGCCGGGGCCGGCGCCGGCGGGGGGGAGGGAGTCCGGGCAGCGGGAAAAGAAAGAAAATAAAAGATTTTAAAAAGTCTCCTTGCCTTGCCCCGGGCTTAGCTGTGTTTAGCTTCTTTCTAGCCCAGATTCAGGCCGTAATCTGCTGTTATTCCTCACTCACAGAGCACTTTCGTTTTCGGGTATTTGTTTTCAATGGTTCAGCTCTGCGGGCTTCCTCCCCCACTCCCCTGTCTCTGGGGACAAGCCTCCAGACCCTCCAATTTGTTTCTACCTTTTTGCCGATGTTCTTTGTCTCTCGTGGCGGTCCAGAAGTGGGAAATATCACATTTCAGGCTGGTTTCATGGGTGTTCACGGTGGTGTTGTAGTGGGTTTTTTTTGCTGGAATTCAGCTCTCTTCAGGGAACTCCCCGAAATGCGGTCACCTGGCCTTCCACCATCTTGACCCCCCCCCAGTTCTTTTAATAGCTGATGAACACATTAATGACACCTTTTCCTTTTCACGTAGAAACTTTTTTTTTTCCTGTACACCTTTGAAGAGAGGAAGAATAAGGAACAGGAAGACCTGCCTATCTCTATTACTCATATTGTTCAGTTGAATCTTTGAGGAAGTATGTCCCAGGTGCAGTCAGGGAATGATGCCTAGGCCTTCAGGTGGGCTATCACTGGGTAGTTAAGGAACACTGTTGACTCTCTGTCCCCTACATTTGGTTCAGATGTAACAAATGCATTCCATCTCTAGTGAACTGTGATTAGGAGATGCCTTGATTTTCTACTTTTCCTACCTACCTATAATTTCCGAACTTCTAATTGGAATTAGTTCTTTATTACTAAGTGTACTAATTTTAACTCATCTTACTTGAGAATATATTTTAGGATTTAACTAAGGTAATTTAAAACTATATTTTTACTTTTCCTTTAAAGGAATGTGTGCTTATTGTAATATTTCTGAAGAACAGAAATATTTTGATTAAAAAGTGAATAGCCTCCTGTAATCTCCCTGAAATGCATTCCCAGATGTAATGATGGTTGCTTGAACTCTTTTCAGACATTTTTTCATGACTATTCAAACACATAGACACTCACATGTGTATGCATTGTGTGCGTGTATATATTGTTTATACATTGTGTGTATACACACATTGTGTGTGTGTGTATGTGTGTGTATATATATATACATATATATATAGTATCACCTTTATACAAAAGTGATATCCACCATTTGTTGAAACCTTAGTATATTAGTATATTTTAGGAATCATATTATACCAAAGTAGTTATCATTCCAGGCTGCGAAATTTAACAGAGTAAATTCAATTCCCAATTCACTTTTGACAAACTATCTAATAATTTGTGCTTTTGTTTTCTCATCTATTAAACAGGATAAGAACAAGTTTTTAAAATACTTTTTATTTATTTATTTGGCACAGAGATAGAGAGAGAGATTACAAGCAGGCTCCCCAAGGTGGGCCTTCATCAAGGGACCATGACCCAAGCTGAAGGCAGATACCTAATCGACTGAGCCACCCAGGCACCCCAAAATGGGGTTTCAACAACAACAACAAAAAACAGGGCTATGTTTACTATGATAAAAAATACAGGGAAGACATTTAGAAAGATGTTACTCAGTGAGCATTAGTTATTATGATATTTATCTCATTTAAGTCTATTAAATAGTAATCCCAAAAAGAAGACAGTATTCTCTTAATCCATTTTGCTAATGAGGACAACAGAGTTCAGAGAATTTAAGAAATTTTTCAAGGTAGCAATTATTAGTGCTGTAACAAGGGATTAGCCTGGGGAATCTGGCTATGTAGACCATGCTTTAACTTCTATGCTATCTAAGCTACATTATATAGTGCTATACCATGCTCTAAATACACTCAATGAATCAGTGTTCTGGTAGTTAACATTTTCACCTAAAGTATAATAATAATAAAAGAACAGCTTATTTGTATTGACCATTAATTATGTGCTAAGTGCTTTGCACGAGATATCTTATTAAAAACAATTTTAAAACAAGGAAAATGTGATGTAGATTTATGCAGGTTAAGTACTTTTCTACCACCACACAGTAAATAAGAGGCAGTGCCTACAAAATAACTCAGTTCTGCCAGTGTGAGAGTAAATGCACGTCAACACTTCAATTTACTTTTATGGTGTATTGCACATATTTTTTGTTACAACAAATGTACTTTAATCTGTTGTATTGAATATAGGGTATATTATGATTTATCTAACCTATTCCCATATTGACACACATACAATTTTTTTTTTTTTTTTTTTTTTTTTTTTGCCATTTAAAATCAAATGTTGGGATGTCCAGGTCATTCGGTCAGTTAAGTGTTTAGTTTCCTGTTGTTGTTGTTTTTGTTTTACTTTAAATTTATTTTATTTTTTCAGTGTTCCAAGATTCATTGTTTATGCCCCACACCCAATGCTCCATGCAATATGTGCCCTCAGTACCCACCACCAGGCACTCCCATTCCCCCACTCCCTTCCAAGAACCTCAGTTTGTTTCTGAGTCCAAAGTCTCTCATGTTTTATTTCTCTCGAATTACCCTACTTCCCATTTCTTTCCCTTCCCCTACTGTCCTCTATATTACCCCTTATGCACCACAAGTAAGTGAAACCATGTGATGCTTGACTTTCTCTACTTGGCTAATTTCATTCAGCATAATCTCTTCCAATCCAGTCCATGTTGCTACAAAAGTTGGGTATTCATCCTTTCTGATGAAGGTGTAGTATTCCATTGTATATAAAGATGGAAGAGCATCCCATGCTCATGGATCCAAAGAATAAACATTGTTAAAGTGTCTATACTGCCCAGAGCAACCTATACTTTCAATGCCATTCTGATCAACATTCCACCAACATTCTTCAAAGCATTGGAACAAAAAATCCTAAAATTTATATGGAACCAAAAAGGACCCTGAATCACTAAGGAATTATTGAAGAAGAAAAACAAAGCTGAGGGGCATCACATTACCTGACTTCAGGCTTTATTACAAAATGTTTAGTTTTGATTCAGGTCATGATCCCAGGTCCTGGGATTGAGTTCTGATCCCAGGTCTTGGGATTGAGTTCTGCATCAAGGTCCTTGCTCAGCAGGGAGCCTGCTTCTCCCTTTGCCTGCCAATCCCCTGCTTATGCTCTCTCTCTCTCCCTCTGACAAATGAATAAATAAAATCTTTTAAAAAGAGAAAATCTTCTTTTATTTTTTATTTTATTTTTTTTTTAAAGATTTTTTTATTTATTTGACAGAGAGAAACACAGTCAGAGAGGGAACACAAGCGGTGGGGGGGTGAGAGAGGGAGAAGCAGGCTTCCCACCCAGCAGGGAGCCCGATGTGGGGCTCGATCCCGGGTCTCCGGGACCATGACCTGAGCCGAAGGCAGTGGCTTAACCAACTGAGCCACCCAGGCGCCCCGAGAAAATCTTCTTTTAAAAAAATAAAACAAAAAATAGAACTATGTTAAAATAATCATTTACTTATATATTTTCTTCAACTTTTGTATGACTAATTCTATAGGATACTTCCATAGAAACATAATTTCTATATATACACACACACACACTGATAAACTATATATATATATATATATATATTCTGATACACACACACACACACTTACACACACACACACACTACACATATAAAAATTTGGATGTAGGGTTGCCTGGGTGGCTCAGTTGGTTAAGCGACTGCCTTCGGCTCAGGTCATGATGATTCCGGAGACCTGGGATCGAGCCCTGCATCGGGTTCCCTGCTCAGCAGGAAGCCTGCTTCTCCCTCCCTCACTCCCCCTGCTTATGTTCCCTCTCTGGTTGTGCTTCTCTCTGTCAAATAAATAAAATCTTAAAAAAAAAATTTGGATGTAAACAATTTTGCCCTGTAAACAGTTGTATCATTTTCCCCACACATTGATAGTATGTGAATACCTCAAAGAAACATTAATAGTATCTCTCCATGTTTATAGGTTGGGTTACCCAGATATAGAGTCTGAAACAGGTTCATAGGATATGTTGGAGGAGTGCTCTCAGGAGAAAAAGAATGAAGAAATAACACAGAGGGGGCACCTGGGTGGCTCAGTGGCTTAAAGCCTCTGCTTTCGGCTCAGGTCATGATCTCAGGGTCCTGGGATCGAGGCCCACATCAGGCTCTCTGCTCAGTGGGGAGCCTACTTCCTCCTCTCTCTCTGCCTGCCTCTCTGCTTACTTGTGATCTCTCTCTGTGTCAGATAAATAAATAAAAATCTTAAAAAAACAAAACAAAACAAAACAAAAAGAAATCTTTAAAAAGAAAAGAAAAGAAATAACACAGAGGGAAACCTGGGTGGCTCAGTGGGTTAAGCATCTGCATTCTGGTAAGGTCAAAATTCCAGGGTCCTGGGATGGAGTTCTGCATCAGTCTCCCTTCTCAGTGGAGAGTCATCTTAAAAAATAAAATAAAATAAAGGAAGACAAAGAAACAGTACAGTGTAGGGATAGCAGCTAAGCAACAATGTAGTCTTAGAATTTAAACTTCAGTGCACTCTCTAGAGGAATATTAGATCTTGAATGTCAGTCAGTCATTGAACACAAACTGCATCCCAGTGGGGCATGTGGTACAAGCAGCCTTCTTCAGTTGGGGTTGCTCTCTGGGGAATGGGACAGTTCTAAGCCTTAGCAACTGAAATCGGAGTTAACGGCGTGTGGTGACACTCGTTGATGAAGGGAATCTATGTTGCCAGCAGAATCTATAGTGTTATAGTTCATACTTCACAAGGCATAAACCCACGTATGTTTAACTAACTTACTTCAGCCAGGCACAGTTTTGGGGGATTGTGATCACCATTGCTGAGGTAACATTTAAGAGTAGGGATAGTGGGGCAAATAGTGGAACAAACTATAATATCTGATGTTGTAGTTGTTTTGTAAGCTGTAACTGATACTCATCATCTCTCTGTCAAAATTCATTCTAGCTTACCCTTTCCTTTGGCTAGCACTTCTGTGAGTCTTGCTGGCTTTCACTGCAGATGATCCATCTCATCAAGTCAAAGGAGACAAAATCCATTTTTATGATGCCTTTATCAAGTCTCACTTGTTTTTCTTATGCATTTGTGGCTTAAATTCAGCTTGGGAATAGCAAGAGATATGCAAAAAGTTCACCAACGTTCTAAACAATCTTCCTTTTCCCCATCATGTAGCAGCAATCTGCCTCCCTCTGATAATACAGTAACCTACCCCTGCTTGCTGATTAGGAACTCAGTGAAACCAGGGGACAGTGATAGCTTACAGATACCTCTACTTGTATCTTCTTGGAAATTTCTACTCTAAGGGACTTAAGACACTAGCCACTATGTCTTCTGAGGATGAGAAACACAAATGCAACAAACTCAGGATTCTGTGAGTGATAGTAAACAACGTCAATCCTATTTTAACCCATTAGTCCCTGAACTCATTCAGTTTACCTACTGGACACACATCACCATATAGTAGCCATTAGTTTAAGGTGTATAGTGAATCCTAAAAGACATTGCCTTATTTTTACTGGCTTTCACCCTCAAGCTAATTCTTCAACACTTCCTTCAAGACTAACAGTTTCAGAATAGTTCAGAATATGATGGGACACATGATTCCTACAATAATATATCCATCACTACCTGTGCTTCTTTGCCATTAACAATCCATTAGTCCAACAAAAAGTTATATAATTGATTTCCCCTATCAGTAGATTTCACATTCAGAGTACAGTTTTCAGGGCACAGTGAACAAGGAGATCAAACTCACACACTCTAAATATGATCAATTCTGGCTAGGCTGAACCCTGGTCAGTCCTTTCCAGAATGGAAGGGGTCCAATGTAATTAATTTGCCACAAAATGTTGGGTTGGTCCCTTTTTTATACTAATAGTGTATTGCAGGTATAGCATTGATCTCTGTTGTAGGCAAATTGAACATTCAGCAGTGGAAGTAGCAAGACCAACCTCAATGAGAGGGTGCCATGTCTCTGTTCTAATGTGTAATCCCATCTCTGCTGTCATGTCTACTTTTCTTATGACTCCACTGTCCAAGAACTTTTATGACCAAAAAGAGAAATTGGCTTAAATTTATTGGCCAAGTCATCTTGTGTACTTATTTAGAAGATCTTCAGCTTTGGATGCTCTCTGGTGGGACTTACATGATCCTCACATCTTGTGCCCCTTCCATAGATTCAACTATAAACTTCTTCCCTAAACTTGCTCCTCAAAGTTTTCCCAATCTTAGTTGTTCCAGAACTCAACCAATTAGCTAAGCCATCCTCCTACCTGTAAATCCAGGCATAATCTTATCTCAGGCCATAGCACTCACTACACAACTAGATAAGCAGTCATACTGCTCAAAGTTCTGCTTGTTGGGAGAATGTAATCTCACAATTCTCTTTTCAGGACACTCCTGTTTGAGGATCTAGCCTACTAGTAGAACATTTTTATCTTGCCCCCTGATTATCCTTGAACCAAACTCAAGTTATTTTCATTCTCTATCAGCTTGTCAGAAGTTCTTCCTGAGCCTTAGGTGTGAGTTGATAGGAGTCTGGACAATATGGACTGGTAACATAAGGATCTGGCCTACCTCTTCACATAGCTTGTTGTGGTCTTTGGAGCTGTCTGCCTCTACTCCTAAATGTATTATTTCCATTGTACAATGGGTTTCTACTGAGTCCATCTGACTTTATGGTTTTGTAGGTCTGATTAAATCCAGTACATGATTGGCAATTCTGACCATATGGGCACTAATTTGATATAGTTTATCTTTATCATGGCATAGGAACAAAATAAGAGATTTTTTTTAAGGGGGAAAAAAGAGAAAGCTAATTATTTAGTGTCACTTGGAGCAAAATAAGATGTTGAGAGCTGAAATAATTTTGTGTCAAAAGAACAGTAAATTTTCTAAAATACATATATGTATATGTATTACCTTCAAAATATATATTAACAGATATTTTATTGAACTTATAAAACTTCAGTGGTAGTGGATTTTGGATACATAGAAAGCTTTATCTTAATGAGATTCAATTTAAGAGTTCTTAATATTTTTAAATATATTTTGACTTTTTGTACACCTGAAACTAATATAATATTGTATGTCAACTATACTTTGATTTTCGGTACAGACAGGAGCCCCTTTTTCTTTGATAAAGAAAAATTTTGCTTAAAAAAACAAGAGATATAGGGCACCTGGGTGGCTCAGTTGGTTGAGCGACTGCTTTCGGCTCAGGTTCATGATCCTGGAGACCTGGGATCATGCCCCACATCAGGCTTCCTGCTCGGTGGGAAGCCTACTTCTCCCTCTCTCAGTCCCTCTGCTTGTGTTCCCTCTCTAGCTCTGTTTCTCTCTGTCAAATAAATAAATAAAATCTTTTTTTTAAAAAAAACAAAAGATAATAAATTGACAGCAAGAGATGATAAACTGAAATAAATTAATCTAAAAAAATAAGTTATTAAGATGAACATTTCTTTGAATATAGAAAAAAAATGGGATTGCAATGTAAAACCCGAAAGGTAAATTGCTGAAAGCTTTGTAAAATAGTGACATGGAAAGTCATATTGCTGAGGTACCTGTGAAGTGAAGTATAACCAAAATTAATGGCAACTTTTCCTTCATTTTAAGAGAGACTTCCATGAAGTTTTCATTCTCTGGAGATCAAGAAAACACAATGCAACTCTGAGACACTAAGTATTCTAGTACATTACGATGGAGGTAGTTCCCCAATGCCTCCACACCCATAGGAAGCAGCATCAGGGTGCTGGGGATCCATAGGCACTGTCACTTATAACAGAGATATCAACCTCAGGCAGTGGTGGTGGTGTTACATGATGGGCACCAGTACTTCTGTAGCCCAGGCCACATTACTGGGTTAGCATAACTCTGTAACTATTAGTGGAAGCGGTTCAGTGTCATCAATTTGCCACCAAATGAATTGTTGGTCTATTTGATTAGTTTGTTGACATCTCTTTCTTTGCCTCTCTAATTTATTCTCCCCACAATAACTAGAAAGTAAATATATTGAAATGTAAATTGAAACTGAAAGGTTCTCATTACCCTTAAAGTTAAAACTATGACCTCTATATACCTTTCAGGGTTTCCTCATTCAACTCTAGCCCCGCTGTGGAAAACAACTTGTGATTCCCTGATTTTACTACTCTCTAGTCTCCATTTTAATTCCTTCTTTCTAGCTGGAAAACTCCTTTCAGGAAGTTTAGAGTGACAATGGTAGTTTGTGGAATCAGGCAGACATTGGTTTAGGAAGGGGTTGTACCTCTTATTACCTATGTTGCCTTCCACAAAAAATTAATGCTATTGAAACCTTCTGTTCTTTCTAGTAAAATGGACATAGTAATTATCACATTTTAGTAAATAATTTACTTATCATATATTAATAAAATCATATTTATTATAAAGGGTAAATAAAATATTAATATTTTCTTTTTTTGATTTATTTGAGAGAGAGAGAGAGCATGATAGGGAAGAAGGTCAGAGGGAAAAAGAGACTCACTGCGAAGCTGGGAACCTGATGTGGGACTGGATCCCAGGACTGCAGGATCATGACTTGAGCCAAAGATAGTCGCTTAACCAACTGAGCCACCCAGGCACCCAAGATTAATATTTTCTATAGTGATTGCTATAAGGTAGAGATATCTAATATTTTTGGAACATTTACAATATGATAGACTCATCTAAAGATTTTACACCCATTATCTTAAGTCTCAAAATAGTGAGTTATGAGTTAGTAAAAGTGTAATAAATGTTAATAATTATTACTACTACTAATACTATTACTTCTTCTACACATCCAGTACTCTCTATGTGATAGTTTCTATCCAAATTTCAGTGTAGGCTTCATCTTTTACTGATGGGTTTTCCTAAACTCCTCTCAGGTGTCTGTAGCACTCTGTGCTTACCTATGGCGTGGTTTTGATCTTTTTGATCATAGTTTTTTTTTCATACTGTACTATCTTCTTCTTTTCTTCTTTCCTCCCCTCAAAAAGACTGTCTGCTGCTTCAGAGTGGGAGCCTGGACATACTCATCTTTGTATGCCCAGTGAAGTGTCTAGTGCAGCTCCTCATATATATTAAAATCTTATGAATATATTTAAATAAATGAAAGAATGAACAAATTGTCACTAGAGTGGAAGGGTGGCTCTAATATCCTTGGCTAAAAGCAGTAGAAGTAGTAGCTCACCAGTTTCTCTTCCTACTCACCAGATCATTCTACAGAAAATATATCCTTACAGCAGCAGCAAGAGCAAAGAGTTTTGGCATGTAATATGATTTACTGAAGAATATACTGGTAACAAAAATGTGATGCCCTATTGAGATTGCAAAAAAATAATTGGATGGATATATTTTACAATGGCCTGTTTAGATTTGCAAAAATTTTCGGTATAGACAGGAGCCCCTTAAATAACATTTATTATTATTAATGTAACACTATTGAAACTCTACATATAGTCTAGAAATAGAAGTCAATGTTTTTGTTCACCTATGTAGATGAAAGCATTTAAGGTAAACTCAAATTCTTTTTTCTCAGAAGGTACTACAGGCAAGTCTTACTCATGCCTAGAATTGCTCAGCAGGGAAAGTAACACATTGTAATAACTTCTTCAAAATCATTCAAAATAGAATATAAATATTTTTATCTCAGAATATTATTAGAACTTACTCTAAATGGGACAAGGAAAACAACAGAATTTTAAATCATCATTATTTTAGGGACAGACAATTTAAAAACATGAGCCAAAAAAGTGTCAAATATTCTTTAACAATGCATATGTCATTTAACAAAGGACAGTCCCATTCCTATTGATATTTATATAAACAGGTCAACAAACTTAGTTTTACAACCTTATAACAAAATGTTTGAGGTTACACATGTATAAATGGTGATTAATTTTCTTATGCACTCTGAAGATGATATGAGTGGTAGTACAGTATAACACAACAGCAAAGCATTCTTAAAATCATCCACTTGTCATATTGCTAAATGTTACTGAGGATGTTATATGAGTTCAAAAAAAAGGTGGGTGTTTTTCACATAAAAATCAAATTTGGGTACATTAAAATCTTATTGTTTACTTGATGTTATGTACAAGTAAAGACTCTACTTAAGGAATATTCTATTGGCTTTTACCAGAATATATTTAAGAGACTAGAAATAACAACATTCTCTAGGGACTGTATTTCTTCAGTCAGTATTAGATAAATCATTTTAGTAAAGCAAGTTTAAAATATAAAAGCCTTTTTCACATTAAATACAGAAGAGAATACAACAGAACTAAAATCATCTCACTTTCTATGTCACATTTAGATCATAGAGAAGAAAAGTTTTAGCAACAGTACATAAATTGGATTGACAAGGGAAGACTGGTTAGAAAATAACTTTGTTTTTGATGAAAAATAATGGTAGAGATCATTGAAAGAGAAAATAAAAGTACAAATACTTGGTTTTTATGCTGAGAATCAATTTTCAGTTGCAAGATTGTCATATATCAGCCTGAGGATCATACTTTGTGATAGACCTAAATGAGCTTTAAGTTCTTGGACCTTCCTTCCTAACTTACCTAAAAAGGAAGCATTGGAACTGTGACACAAAATTGTGACTTTGAAATGATTGCCATGGAGCAGAATATCCCTTTCAACCAACTAAAATCTACTGGCAGTCAATGGACCTTGCCTTTCCACAGAAAATGTCAGTGCTTTGGAGGTTTGGCCCTTATTTTTTCAATACATAACTGAAATTATTTCTATAACTATGGAAGTTAATCATTAAGTTTTCATGGAAGTGCTTTCTTCAAATTTGTGATATAGGCAACCAGAATTGGGGGAAAAAATATATATATATGCTTAGCCTAACTAGTAACTTATCCTATTTTTTTTAGAAAGCATGCAAGTTATAATTATGATTTCAACATAATTAAGATAATTTTAATACTAGCGTGAACACTTTTGAAGTGTATCATTACAAACAATTTTGAAACTCTACAAAGAAAAATGCTTTTTTCCCACTCCAAACACTATTTTAATTCTTCCAAAGTTTCCTTTTGGAAACTTTATTATACATATGCATAATTTATATAGTTGTAATCCTCATGGACATTTAATTTTGATTTCTGTTTTTTCAATTAACACTATATATTTATATATTATTATATATGTGTTATTATAATTATCATGTTGGTAGTGTCACTTATTCAACTTAATTGATATAATTAAACACAATTTACATAAACATTCTAATACTGTTAGGCATTTAGCTTATGAATTTTAACCATTATATATATAATATCAAGTTACTTTGATACTATTTTTCTGAATATAATTAATAATAGTTAAGTTTCTAGACCATTTTCAAACATCAATTCATTCATTTGCCTCATCATACAGGGAAACAATAATTCTTGAGGAAAACTACCAATAAGTAGACTAGATCAACTTTTGGGACTTAGGTCATAATAGGATTTTTCAAAATCACTGTGGTTTTTTCCTCCATTACACTATATCATTTTCTCGAGTAGAAAGAGCATTCCTCAAGAAGGCCACAGTTAACCTGAATCAGGGTCATTTCAGGCGTCTATGAAATAAGAATGGAGACTCATAGTTCACTTTAGATCTTCTGAAATTGAATTTCTGGAGTTGAGATACAAGAATCTGATTACCAAGATTTTCAGATTATTTTTCTGGCCACTGATACTTGGAAAATTATGTCTAAATGATTGGGAACAATCTCCCTTTAGTAAGATTCACACACCTTTACGTAACTTGTATTAATATGCTCACTATACATACTTACAGAACATCCCCCTAGCTTTCCTCTGAAAGCACAGACCCTGAAAGTGTGTCCTTTAAATTTTCTTATCCCATTTTATTCAGTGATTGTCCAAGACACTATCTGGTTAATTAGCCTGTGAGCTTCTCTCATCACAGATACCTTGATATGAATATCCCAAGGTACTCCTATCTACTTGAATGGGTAAAATATTGAATCTAAAATAATCTGTTGTGATGAACACTGGGTGTTATATGCAACTAACGAACTGTTGAACATCAAAACCTAATGATGCACTAATTATTGGCTAACTGAACGTAATGATAAAAAATAATAATAATAAAATAGGGGCTCCTGGGTTGCTCAGTTGTTAAGCATTTGCCTTCAGCTCAGGTCCTGATCCCAAGGTCCTGGGATAGGGCCCTACCTCAGGCTCCCTGCTCAGTGGGGATCCTGCTTCTCTCTCCCCTTCTGCTTGCTGCTCCCCCTATTTGTGCTCACTCTCTCTGTGTCAAATAAATAAATAATCATTAAAAAATAATAAATACTGATGGATAAAAACAATTAAAAAATGGACCATGTAACCTTGGACAAGTCAACAAAATAAAACAATCTGTGTTGACTCCAAGAATCATTTTCATTCTTTTAGTCCTCCTTGGTGTCAAGCTCTTCACCCTGGCAAGTGGAGGTTTTCTTTTATACTAGATGAATTTCTGGTAGGGCTGCCTTTATATGATTAAGGTTCATCTTTTGGAATACGGCTAGTTGAACTCCAAAAAGAAAGAATTTGATGTGTTGGCATATTAGTAGGATTATTTTGACAGAAATAAGAGGATTGTTACCCTTACTCAACTTTAAGTGAATTGCACCTAAGCTTTTAGAAACACTATAGACAGGGCATATCCCTATAGTGTATATATTTATTTAGACATTCTAAATATTATTTCTGGGATCAGTATAAAACTTGCAGTTGGGCAGCTTTTATTTTGTTACTTTTAGAATTCCGTGATTTAAGGTAGGCCTCATACTATCAGTTTGCCCTGATGCATGCTATAAAAACACCTTTATGAGAACCAGAATTATAGTTATTGTAGGGATATAGCTTAGGATGTACTCTAGGACTCCAGTTTACTCTTTAAGAGAAACCTGGAAAATATTTCTTCACTTTAGTCTCATTTCAAGAAAAAATTATCCTGATCAATAGTTTGATTTTGTATTAAAGCATTATGGATATTTAAATCTAAACTTGTTTTTGTTTATGTTTTGGCCACTAGGAAACTTGAACCGAGTTTTTTGACCATCTCCAGCTCATATAAAAAAAAAAAAAAACAAAAACAAAACTACAGGATGCAGTAGTGGGTGTAAGTATTTCCATTCTGTGCCCTTTGTCCTATGCTCAAAACAATGTGTTTAATTTTTGCTATATTATGTCTTTTAATACATGATCTTAAATATTTTGTGTAATATGATTGAGACTATTTTTACTAAAGTTATAATTTTGAAGTCTAAATAACAGTATCATTTAAGTATTTTTCTTATTCAATAAATATGTTTTTATATTGTTTCTTATTTTCATTTGTATTATTTTAATTATTAGTGATATTATATGTTTTTATTTTTTTTTCTTCTTGTGTGAACTTTCTGTCCATGCCCTTTTATAGGTTAGCTACTTTCTTTTGGCTACACATACTATATAAGTAGATAGGTAGGTTTGTAGGAACATATGGCTAATTCAAATATGATACATGTATTTGTCTTGATGAAGTATATATCCACTGATTTTTTTCATTTAGTCTTTATGTCAAATTTCATCAAACAAAAGATATGCCTTCTCAAGCAAAAAAAAAAAAATTCTTTCTCATGTTATTTTGTCCATGAACCTTGCTTTAAAAAGAATTCTCAAAGATAGGCAAAACTCTGTAAGCATTTAAAAATGCAAACTAATACAAAAACTCTGAAATTTGTAGTATTCTGCTCTACTATGAATTCAAATTTCTATGCATGATCAATAGAAACCATCAGTATACAGCTGCTCTAGCCTACAATTTTTAAATGAAATGCTGTTGTAGCAATAGTACTGGGTTGAGAAAAATCAATATGTTTGAATATAGGGCGTTAAAATGGCTACTATTTCATAAATGTTAAAGCCAATAAAGTACTCGTAAAAAGCTCAATGTTATATAAAGTGTATATAAATTTATGATGATGGATCTGCTGTGCCTTCAAAGGAAATATAAATGTACTACTTAAATGGAAGGAGTCTTGTATACTATATTCTAGAATATCTGTGCTTTCTTTGATTTGTTATTATAGGAATAATGTTAATTAAGGCCCACAACAAGATATGAGGATAGAATGGAAGATTTGTATGTCTGAATGATTCTAAATTCATGAGTAATCCTTTACTCATGACTTGAAATCAATGTCCTTTCATGAACTTACTTTTCAGCCATGTTATCTGCAATTGCAAGAAATAACACATCTAAACCGGTAAGCTTATCCTTTGTAAAAGTCCTCCAAACAGTACCAAAATATTCTCCTAGCAATATTGTTTTCCCTTGCTAGAATGCATTTTTGTTGAGTCCATTTGTAGGTTGTGCATCATTGATGACGTAAATTTCATCCTAAGTACTATAGACTGACAGTTACATGAGCCCTGTGTACTCTATTTAAAGCAAAACTCCCTAAACTTGATTTGTCCTGATATCCTTATATTTCCTTTCTACCTATATTATAACTGTATCAATATATATGTGTTTGTTTACATAAATTTACCTTGCTCACTGGAATATAAACCCCTTTGGAGCAGAGATTTGCTTTTGTTCCTATTCTCTTCTCAGTGCATAAGCAGTGCCTGCTGCATAGTAATCACTCTATAAATATTTGTTAAATGAATGAATAAATTGTAGAAATAGCTCCAAAGTAGTACCAATTAATAATGTTTGTTCTAAAGGAATCAAATAATTTAACCTAATAGATATACTTATGATAGGAGAGTTTCCCTATTTTTTTTATGTGGACAGTTTTTTTTTGTGAATAAAAATAGGGCATAGTTTGGATATTAGCCTGGGTTCAGATGCTTACAGAGCTGTCTAGTGCCTCTGGTTCAGAACAAGTCAGTTAGTATCTCCGGTTCTCAAATTTATCTGTAAATTAAAAATAGTATTCTCTGGATTGTTGTGAAATTAACTAAAATAATATTTACAAAAATGTAGAATATGGTAAGTGTTAATCATATGTAAATGCTGTCCCTTTTCATTTATGAATAAAATTCCATAGATGTAAGTTTTTTAATATCTTTAAGACAAGTCAGGGACGCCTGGGTGGCTCAGTTGGTCAAGCCACTGCCTTCAGCTCAGGTCATGGTCCTGGAGTCCAGGATTGAGTCCCACATCAGGCTCCCAACTCCACGGGGAGTCTGCTTCTCCCTCTGACATTCTTGCCTCTCATGCTCTCTCTCACTCACTCTCTCTCTCTCAAATAAATAAATAAAAATTTAAAAAAAGACAAGTCAAAAGTAATTTATTATTTAATGAGAAAGACAGAAAGATCTAGCATATGTAGCCTTCGTTTGAAGTTTGTAAAAATTAAAAAGTAAACTTATTAGACATGGGAATTAATATCAAACCTAAAAGGAAAAGAAAAAAATGCATTTAATAATATTTTGACATCACAAGTATGCAAAAATCACTCTACGTTGCTTTTGAATGTTACTAGGAGAAAACATGCTATTTGCAATAAACCCATGAGAAACTTGGCTATATCACGAGATTAAAATTCACTTTAACTTTATTCTAGTTGGGGGGCACCTGGGTGGCTTGGTCCTTAAGCCTTTGCCTTCAGCTCAGGTCAAGATTGCAGGGTGCCTGGAACAAGCCCTGCATCAGGCTCCCTGCTCCACGGGAAGCCTGCTTCTCCCTTTATCACTCCCCCTGCATGATTTCCCTCTCTAGCTGTGTTTCTCTCTATCAAATGAATGAATAAAATCTTTTAAAAAAGAATTTTATGGGACACCTGGGTGGCTCAGTTGGTTAAGCAACTGCCTTTGGCTCAAGTCATGATCCCGGAGACCTGGGATCAAGTCCCACATTGGGCTCCCTGCTCGGTGGGAAGCCTGCTTCTCCCTCTCTCACTCCCCCTGCTTGTGTTCCCTCTCTGGCTGTGTTTCCTCTGTCAAATAAATAAAATCTTAAAAAAAAAAAAAAAAGAATTTTATTCTAGTTGACCAAGTACTTCAACCAAATTATAGTTTCACATCTCAATAAATATCTCTATTTCTGATATATTAGTTCATTTTCTTTCTTTTTAATTGTATTTTGGATAACCAGAGTGATAAGCAATGCAATTTAATAAGTCTAAAATAGCTTGTCAAATGTTTGAAATCAGGCACTTATTCTTGCTGATTTGTATCATCTATAAAACAACACAATGTATTAAATATAGCAGGTGCTTAGAAAATATTTCTTGAATATGGTGATAATATTATAAAATGTATTGCATTTGTAAGTAAAAATACATTAATCTGTTCATAAATATAATTTAGTAGAATATGAAAATATATATTATGATATATAATATATAGGACATGTTATACTACATATTTATATATTTTATATATGTTACTGACCTCATCTCTTCCTCAAAATTCACTTACAATTTGACGTTCCTCAAAATTTACTCATTGAATAAATTTAAAAAAAAAAAAGAGAGAGGGGGCCCTGGATGGCTCAATTGGTTAAGCAACTGCCTTCAGCTCAGGTCATGATCCCAGAGACCAGTAATCGAGTCCAGCATCTGGCTTCCTGCTCGGCGGGAAGCCTGCTTCTCCGTCTCTCACTCCCTTTGCTTGTGTTCCCTCTCTAGCTGTGTTTCTCTCTGTCAAATAAATAAATAAAAATCTTAAAAAAAATAGAGGATAAAATCCTTCAGCAAAATAAGGAAACTTCAAGTCACAATCTATGCAGAGTACAGGTCCAAATATATAAGACTAAGCTCCAACAATACCAGGAACTGATAAATAATACATATTTCCTAAGACTTAATGCAGGATAAAAAATATATTTAAAAGTAAGTGTGATAGATGCAAAAGAATTACCGAATATTCATATAATTAACAGAGCTAAAGCTGGCTATGAAAAAAGAGAAGATTGTTTTCTCCAGAGGAGTGAACTTGAAATAGTTTTACTAAGGTACTTTCAAAAAAAATATTAAAAAACAAACAAACAAAAAAAAACTGTAGGGACATTTGGGTGGCTCAGTTAGTTAAGTGTCTGCCTTCTGCTCAAGTCAGGATCCCAGAGTCCTGGGATCCAGCCCTGCATTGGGCTCCCCACTTAGCAAGGAATCTGCTTCTCCCTCTGCCTCCTGCTCCCTCTATTTGTGTTTTTTATCTCTGTCTCTCTCTGACAAATAAATAAATAAAATATTTTAAAAACATATAATAAAAAATAAAATGTGTACTCAAACATTTAAAAATGTTATAAAATTTTATTATAACTTTTTATATAATTGCAGTTTATGTAATCTGTTTTTTTTAATTACTGTTACTTCACTTTCTAAAATATATCTAAATGTCTCAGGACTACGTGTTTTGTAAGGTCTAAAACTTCATGTGGTGTTTGACATCTTTGAGCTTCATAGGGCCCTTGAATCCCCCTGCTGTCATCAGGTATTTCACCATCTGGCAGAAAATGTGCAACTACTAGTTCCCTTATTAGTCCAAAAACTGCAAATATGGGCTAGAAGCTGAAATAGGCACAGGCCATGTGGCAGAGGATGGTTGATGGACCTTGGGTGCTTCTGCTGTACCACCATGCTGCTTGTGCCTTTACTGCAGTAAATAATCTAATCTATCCTCAGGGTTACAAGGAACAGCACCCATGGCATGCCTGTGATACATGAAGAGGTTAATTCAAACCTTACCTAAGCCCAGTTTCCTTAAACTACACAATCATAGAAATTCTAGAGGTCTTATGATGGGGTACATCAGAAACCCTGCCATCATACACAAACTTTGCAGGCAATATCTTAACTGCATCCATCTTTTCTCTAGGAACACAGGTATGATATTTCATTAATAACATTCTCCTCCAATATAACATATTTTAGTTCTGTCTGGTTTCAAAAGATACCATATTCCTCTTTTACAAATTTTACCTAATCTTACTAATGCTGTTACTTGTAATTGGATCAACCTAAATGGGAATTACTCTAACTTTAGGACTTAACTAAAGGTCCTAAAATATGCTCAAGTTGAAATCAATAAGACTTTTGTTATTGCTTCCAGATATTTCTTCACTGTAGAAGCTTTAGCAACCCATGGGCTTCTGATGTCAGAAACTGATTTTCTTAGCCTTACACTATACAACATTAGAACATATTGCCCACATACTGGGTTTCGTAGATTTAGAGGCTTTTATAGACTCATACACCCTGAAACTGTGACACTCCATACCAAGCTATACATCATGTCTTGGGAATCATCTCCCAACAGGTGTGGCACAGCTACCAAGACCACGTTTTTACAGTATAGAACCAAACTTGAACCCTCTTGGCATACCCTACCAACAGGATAGGTGGTCTTCCCTGTCTTTAGTTCCTTGTCAGATGTCACAATACTGGAGGAGGTGATTTGTCTTTCAGACCACTTGGCTACCCGAGAAGCCTAGAGTATTAATTAAGTGAAGAGAAGTGAGAGTTCATTGACTTTACAGATGGGATTGCCACTATTGTATGTGATGGAGGTCAGTGGAATATTGTTATTTTCTATCACTTAACCAGGATATTCCTAATAAAGGAAGATCAGCATAATTTGACAAACATCAGGCAATGATTGTAGTTCTGGATGCCCCAAAGATTGGCCCATCTGCACATTTGTTGCTAATTTGTGGCCCACTGCCCATGATCTCTTAGTCTCGTGCAGACGGTGGCAGCAACAATTCTTCTTCCAAAATTTCCCCTTTAGGTATCTTGGAATCTCTCACTTCACAGATATTCAAAATATAGTTCAAGGTAATATATACCAAGACCACAGTATAAGGTCTTACCAGGACACTCCTAATCTCCTTTGGAATTCCCCATTACTAATAGTAAACAAGGCACTCATTCCACTTTTCAAAATGTATAATGGAGGGCTCTTCAAGAAGGCATTAAATGGAACTTCCACCTCTATTAGAAGTTCAAGTAGTTAATTTATTTTTATTTTTAAAAGGTTTTATTTTTTTATTTGCCAGAGAGAGAGAGCTACGGAGGGAACAAAATCAAGAAGAATGAGAGAAGGAGAAGCAGACTCCCTGCTAAGCAGGGAGTCCAATGTGGAGTTCAATCTCAGGATACCTGACCCTGACCTGAGCCAAAGGCAGATGCTTAAACACTGAGCCACCCAGGCATCCCCCAAGCAGTTAGTCTAATGAAGAGGCCAAATGACTTCCTCGAAATCTAATATTTCATTTACAAATGGAAACTGGATCTTCTGATGAGTCTAAATTCATGCTTCCTGGGGACATGTATTTCCTATTCCAACGTTATATAGATACCTCATTTACCTTTATTGGCCACAGAGACATGTTGTAGTCCAGGGTTTTGACAACACCTCACCATGTGGCTTTTCTGATAAAGTATTTCCTTGGTTTCCTACAAAAGCAATTCTACTAACTAAAAATATTAGTCATCACTAAAGTGATATTTACTAAAGTAAATATTTGGTGAGAAGACATCAAGAGGTTAATTATAATATGAAGCCTAAAATGTCATATTTTCTTGACATCCTTGAGCCTCATGGGGCCTCCCAATTGTATTTCTGGGCTTTCACCAGATATGTCCTTCACTCTGTAGGAATGGCTCTCCACCTTGCTAGTCCCTATCAGCTGGCTCCTCCAGTCCTTAATCTAATGGTTTCACTTCTCTGCCAGGCAAGGTGTCACCTCATCTTCTTGTCACTGCAAAGTCTGCCTTCCACAGCCCCTGCTTGTTCTCGGAGCTCCAAAATGCAACCCTTGTTTGATCTTACATGGTATGCAGTGTCTTCCTTTCCCAGATTGTGAATTTATATCGCTAATAAGATGCTGTCAATTTCATCTGTCCCATGTTGGGTGCTGGGTGTTTGGTCATTCCACACTATTTAAGGCAGAGATACTTCTTCACCAACAGGATGAGTAAGAGGTGATAAGAATATTAAGTATCTATTATCATCAAGTTTAAAAATATGAAATATATGGGGCACCTGGGTGGCTCAGTCCTTAAGCATCTGCCTTCCACTCAGGTCATGATCCTGGACTCCTGGGATCAAGCCCTGCATCGGGTTCCCTGCTCAGAGGGAAGTCTGCTTCACCCTCTCTCACTCCCCCTGCTTGTGTTCCCTCTCTAGTTGTGTTTCTTTCTGCAAAATAAATAAAATCTTTTAAAATACATAAGAAATATTTTTCTTTAATAGTCAAAAATTATAATTTCCTTTCCTTCTTCAGGTTTACTTCCATCATTTGAAAATTTATTGGAATATTATGTACTTGATAAAATCTATACACAAATCACTTACTTCTTGAAATAAAGCAAAGAACAAATAAGAAAATAATTTCCATATCTAAAAATGCAATTTACACACTTATATAGAAGTATATATTAAATTATTAATTAAAAATCTATAGATATAACAAAGACAAGGTAATAGAGTAGGCATAATAAGAAATGCCAATATAAAGAAAAATATAAAAAAATTCACCTAGATTTTCAATAAAAAAGACCAGTATATGAAGAAATTTTTGGAAAATAAGGGAAAAGTACTCACCTTACTTTATCATATTTTAAACACATAAATCTATGAAAACTAAGACATTATGGAACTAATGCAGAAACAGATCAGTGGAAATAAATAAAAAGATTTTCATGTCTGTCAGAGCAGTAATGAGGTGAGAGATTTTAAAATTATGGTATTTAAAAAAATTGTTATTCATTTGGAAAAGTAACTTAGACCTTGATCTCATATCTTACACTGCAATAAATTCTCTATACACTAAAGATTTACAAAACACCATTTCTATAATAAAATACAGATCAATACCTACATAAGAACTTTCTGTACTTGAGCCCCGGGGCATTATGAAGAGAGAAAAACATGAATAACTTTTACAAAATGAAAGAAAAGTTCTTTATGGGAAAATATCTTAAAATTCAACTGAAATTTAAGCAAAAAGTAGTATCTGCCAGGTGGTAAAACTGTTTTATATTTTCTTTTTCTTCTTTTTTTTAAGATTTTTTTTATTTGACAGAGAGAAACACGGCCAAAGAGGGAACACAAGCAGGGGGAGTGAGAGAGGGAGAAGCAGGCCTCCCGCTCAGCAGGGAGCCCTATGTGGGACTCGATCCTGCGTCTCTGGGATCATGACCTGAGCCGAAGGCAGTCGCTTAACCAACTGAGCCACCAGGAGCTCCTGTTTTATATTTTCTATATTTAAACACAAATTAATATGAAGATAGGTGACTATTTCAATTAAAATAGAGATTATAGACACAAATATTTGAGAAGTGGCATGCAAACAGGAATAAATTGTCATATTTATTATTTAAAAAGTTCAAAAAGAAATAATTTAAGATAACTGGGAATAAAATAATAATAAACATAACCACTTTGAATTCTTCAAAACTCAGTGTGTTCTAGGAATCTATGTAGCTAATAAGCTAGCTATCAATCTAGCTAGCTAGCTTTATTTTTTAACTGCATGAAGCATTTTATTTTATATACATTAAGTTTGCCTTGCAGAAGGAAAAAGAAATTATGTTTTTCATCTATTTCTTCTATCTACAAACCAGGATTATTATTTCTGAATTAGAAGTCAGAAAAACACTGTGTACATAATAAATGGAGATATTTTTAAGCTGATTTATAAATAGCTTTAAATAAGCAATTATTTATATTAGATACATCTGATGAAAATAAATGTCCATAGAAGGTGGTGCCTGGGTGGCTCAGTTGGTTAAGCAACTGCCTTTGGCTCAGGTCATGATCCCGGACACCCGGGATCGAGCCCAACATCGGGCTCCCTGCTCGGGGGGAAGCCTGCTTCTCCCTCTCTCACTCCCCCTGCTTGTGTTCCCTCTCTGGCTGTGTTTCTTGCTGTCAAATAAATAAAATCTTAAAAAAAATGTCCATAGAAATTCTAAATATTTATGATTTTCATCTTCATATATAATGTAGCTCTGGTATTATTTGAGAACATTTTTGTTTCACAGCTTACCATAAAACGAAATTCATGTTTTTGGTGGCCAGTTTCCAACAGTGATTGTCACTCTTCTCAATTCAAGATCCTACCAAGATACTTATTCCCTCTTTGTTCTAAACACTGATAACAACAAAAATGGCCCCCAAATAATAAATAAATAAATAAATAAATAAATAAATATTAAAAATAATATATTTCAAAATCATAAATACTATGGATCATGGTGGGGCACAAGAAATATACACCAAAATATCACTTGTTTCTTTTAGTCTTTTCATGTAATTGAATTTTAAAATTCTCTACTTTGGGATGATTGAGGTTCAAACAAATATAGAGTATAAGTTTATTTGAGTTATAGAGATGGTGATTTTAAGGCAAAAGGAAGACAAATGCAACTGGGATTAGGATTGATATGGTTTTTACAAAAAAAGGAAAAAGAAAATAACTCAAAGTAGATCTGGGAACATAGGTAGAGAAGACAGGATCTAAATTCACTCCGATTATTCTAATCCAATATTCACTTCTTTGTGTAATCATCTCCTATTGAGTATGAGTTGGAGAGCTGCTTCTAACCAAGAGAGTGCATCGTTGGTAATGAGATGATAATGTTGCATAAGAGTGTAACTTCCATCATGCTAGAAGACTCTCTTCCTTGATGGTTTTAATGAAGCAAGTTGCCATGTAGGTGAGGTCTACATGGCAAGTAGCTGAAGGTGGCCTCCAGCCAAAAGCCAGAAAGGAGGTGCTAAGTCCAATAGCCCAAAGGGACTGACCCATGCCAGCAATCACTTACATGAATTTCGAAACTAAAGATTCCCAGTTGTACTTTCTCTCAGACTGCAATTCTGGCCAATGCCTTAATGGCAGCCTTGTGAAAAGTCATGATGTAAATGGGTCTTCTTGAATTTTTGACACAGAGAAGTTGTGAGAAAATAAATGGGTAGTTTTCAAGCCAGTAAATTTGTGCTGATTTGTTATGCAGCGATAGATAGGTAATACAATGGATATACCTACTTAAAGTCTTTGGACCTTAGATAACTCCCCTGAAACTTAGTAATTATTTTTCACAGGCTATGAATTTACAGAAAAGAATATATAAACAATCTAGGTAATTGAAGGTTTTATAAATGAGGAAAAGTATGTTCTAGGACTTACAGAATTATTTTGCAGAGGAAAAAGAAATAGCATTAGCAAAAAATAACTGTAAAAATGTGGAAAGTATGAATCAAGTTGATGTAAGAAATTGAGTCACTGTAAAGCTATATACATTATATATGTGGGGGTGTATATATTTATATATATTATATTTATATATATTATATTTACCATATATAGTAAAAATCATGTATTTGCATATTCCAAAAATCATAAATACTATGGCATATGTATCCTAGTGACAACTATTTCCTGTTTTTTCCTTCCACTCAGAACATTATTTAGATATTAAATATTTGTTCAAAATCTGGCATAATCACCACAAAATCAATCACCGAAAAGGGAGAAGTGTTTATCTGAGAACACAAAAATAATGATATGTGTTTGCACAAAAAGATGAAAGTAAGACACTGTTGAGAATACTTCAGCATTCTGGCTGAGTCACAGATCGTCTGTATCAGGAAGAGGAGAAACTCCTCTTGCATGTGACATTGCTATGCTGGACTCTCGTCAGAAAACACATATTCATCAGTATTTTGGATTAAACCTAATGAAATTGTAATTTTCAGGCTGAAAATACTCAAATAGCAACATATGGGTATGTTTCCATTTCATATTTCAGTTGCTCTGAGCATGTTTTCAATAGAAACTGTAACTTACTTTAATTAGGAAGAAATAAAGAATAATTCATGGTGAAAAAAAAATCTCCCTATATTCCAAACTTAACTTCAAGAAACAATTGAAAAATGGAATCTAGGTCCTTTTATGTTTGCATGATCATAAACTATTAATTACTACATTCTATGTTCTTCCTTTTCAGAGGATCCATGAATCTAAAACTGCTGTTACTGTATGCTTTCAAGGTGACTTGTTTTATATTGATACTTGGCTCATCAGAAAACATACAGTACAGATAGATGAAATAATGCTTTTTAGTCTTTGATAAAAAATTACTAGCAAAAGCCATTTAAAATAATTTTGCTTTTTCCACTGCTAGCTAAATTTAATTTCATGACTACACAAATGAAAACAAGAGAGCCTAATTCTACCTAAAGAGTAGAAAAATACATTTTGTACCCATTGTTTAAATTTTCTATTATTAAATAATGCAAGTCAGTTGGCTACTAAGTAATGTTTTAGAGAGGCACATTTGAGACCATTTCTTTTATTCTTCTTTTCACAGTAGTAATTCTGTTTGACTTAATTTAGTTTGCTTATAATTAAAAAACAAATCTCCTGTACTTAATTACTTCTCTTCTCAGATTCCTCCTCTTAAGTAATTGTATAATCAGTGATCAAGTGTACCAGGCTTTTAGAACAGTTTGATGTTTATAGGGTATTTGTACCACCTCATTGGGTGAGCTGGTCTGAATGAAGATAATAGAGTTGGCATTAGTTGAATGCAGCTCTGGATCAATGCTTTCAATTTATTTTAAGGACTATAACTCTTGCTATTACACATAATTGCCCCTACCTATTGGAGAAAAGTACATACTACATTTCAAAGTATAGAATGGGATCCCTTTTTATCTGAACAATGCTTTCAAGAAACGATTGAGATCCAGGTATTTGGAAAGGCTTACATTTTTCAACTGCGGGCATGAAGCAGTAAGATTGGAAGTCAGGAAAGAGTCTCTTTTTCTTTCAAGTTGAGAATGCTGCAAACCAAGATAATTTTCAAAAATATAAGATAGGGTTACCTATTGGCAGATGAAAACATCATTTAGCTAAGCTTTCCTATACCTAGTTACAAATATATTTTTTTTTTGCTGCTATACTTTCAAACCACTTATTTTTGAATGTGACATCTCCAATTTTTTAATCATTTTTAAAACTTTACTTTATTTCACCATAATAAGTGTACTCTTTGATCCCCATCCCTTAGTTCCCCCATACCCTACCCACCTTCCCTCAGGTAACCATCAGTTTTTTCCTCTATAGCTAAGAATCTGTTTCTTGGTTTCTTTCTCTCTCTCTCTGTCTTTCTCCCTCTCTCCTTTACTCTTTTGTTTTTATTATTGAACTTTTAAACTGTTGATAAGTTTTTTTTTTTTTCAAAATTAAAAAAGGGTAAGGGAAAGAAGAAAGGAAGAGGGCATAAATAAAAAATCTGCATGCCAAATTCAGCTCATCAAGCAAAAGTTGAGATAGGTCATCTAAACTAAGGATAATAAATGTCAGTTCTGTTAATTCAGATGCCACTTAAGTAAACCTCTTAAGAGTTCCTTCGCTTTGTTTTTAGAAATTAAACAACAACATATTTACCCTTAATGTGGGAGTTCTGGGACATTCATATTAGGATCTTCAACTACTTTATTGGCTCAAGATCTGTCACCACTAGTTTTCCTTGGGAGCCCAGGTAAGTGACGTCAACGCCAGAAATAAATACAAATGAGTAAACAAAACAATTTTTTTTCCCCAATATCACAAGGGTTTGTTTTCCAGTTATATAAGAAGCAGAGAATCATTCCTCTTTAAAAGTTCCAATTGAAAACCTCTTCAGGCTATGGGATGCCAACTTACTAGTGTTTCCATATATTTATTTGATATGTCATTCTTAAAGCTTTTGCGTTTTAAATAAATCATTTTTTAACTCTTAAAAATTTTAAATGAATTTTTCAGTTTCTTTTAGTAATCATATTAAACAGACACACACGCACAGACGAGAAAACCAGCAAGTCATTTAGATCCATTTTGTAATATTGCACCACATTCTATTAAGTGGCACTAATTGCATTGGGAATGAAAATTAATTGAGAAGCTCTCACTATCTTTGCATAGCTACTTGAACTTACACATTATCTTTGGAGTTCATTCTAAGTGAGCCATTTTTTCACACTGTCTTCACAATCAATGACCTAATATGAACAAATGTATGTGTAATTTGCCAGTGCCTCACCACTGAAATGCTGTGATTCAATGTAGCCAAAGTACATAAAAATGACAATATAGTTATTTCCCAATTATCCCACAGCAGCAGAGTAACCAGTGTTTCAATATAAAGTGTAATTGATTCCTAATTGCTGTACTTTCATAGAAAGGCCACAGTCCATAACTTCATTAAATAGTGAAAACACAAATAACTATTCATAAGGAAAGAATTAGCATATGTTATGTGCTTATTTACTTTCTAATCTGTACATGTTTTAGATTCTGGTCTGTGGAAAGGCTGCACAGTCTATAATATGTCATTCAGATGTTCCTCAGGGAACAGGAAATTTGCCCAGTGATGTTCATTTAGGAGGAGGAAATAAAATATTGGCTATTTGATATTTGATGTGCTCTAGAGGGCTTGGCCCAATTCCTGGATTGTTTCCAAAACAGAGATATAGAACAAATATCCAAGGCTGTGAGTTGAGGGCACCTTCACTGTTATATACACTCAGGTTTGTTAGGGCTCCTGTAAAAGATAAGAAAGAAGAAATGATAAAATGATAGGGTGTAGGAGAATAAGATCTATCTACTGCCTAATGTGAAAAATGAATGAAGAGTGTAGGTTCTAATTGTGAGTGTTACTCAGATATTATTCTGGAAGGATCCTTGAGATAAAGGGAAGGGCAATCGATATCTGTATATTATGAAAAAGTGAGCAAACAAAATAGAAGGGATACAAAAAGAATTAGTCCTGCTACAAAATATTTGTATGAAGTTTCCCAATGTTGACTTTTAATAGGGCTAGAGTTGATTTTCCTACCTTCACAGTGCCCTATTATAGAACTTTGTAAAGATGCTATATTTGGTTACCTATAACTTACTAAAATGATTCAGATGATCTGCAAATGTTAAAGTACAATGTAATTTAAAATATTTATAATATGAACTATTTGAAAAAGGGTAATAACATATAGTTGCTGGTGGAAATAACCAGCCTTTAAATGTACAGCTGTCATAGTTGTGATGTACTCCCTGAAGTAAACTCACATATGAAATTCTGTCATTGACTAGAAATATTATATCCATGCACTGGTCATTTTTTGAGATTCTGTTAGTCCACATTGTCACATAAAATTGTACAAAAAAAGAAAAATGTACTGTATAAAAACTCAGTAGTACATGCGTCTGCTATGCTGAATTAAATATGTGCAGGACAAGAAACAGGCTCATCTGCTTTTCCCATGTTCTTTCCATGATATGGTAATCTAGGAAATAAGCATTAAAAAGGCATGTAGTGGATACTTTTGGTGTCCTGTCCAAATTTTCTTAGCACACACTTTGTAGGCTAATGTCTTCAAACCCCCAGCCACTGGATGTGTTAGCAACTAAAACCTCAGAGCAACTTATCTCTCTGAAGAATTCTCCTTGGTCCCTTCATGAATCTTCCTGCCTAGTAGACCTTGGCCAAAGACTGAATGTCATACCCATTGTCACAGGTGTGAATAACATTGTAGTCTAGTTCATGCTTCAGAATAAAGCTTGATTCCAGCTAAGTTTTTGTTATTCCTTACTTCTTCTCCTGGCCTGTCCCAGCTCCCTCATTCTCCTCATGCTAAGTATACTTCTCCAGTAAGAGAAGCATATTTGCGTGTTGTGATATTTTTAAGACATATTCTCTTAGCAATTTACACATACAGAATAGTATTGTTAATTAGAGTCACCATACTATATATTAGATCCTCAGAACTTATTCGTCTTATAACTGGAAGTTTATACCCTTTAACTCACAATTTCCATTTACTTATTTCCCAGTCCCTGACAACCATTATTCTATTCTCTGTTTCTGTGGGTTCAATCTTCTGAAAATTACACGTACGAGGGAGATACTTGTAACAGACTTAATTTGGGTAAAATCTCAATATAACTCAACCAAAAAATAGTGGACCTAATAAGGATGAAGAGGTTTTATATGTCAAAGGAGCTATAGCCTCTGGCTAATACATGCCAGCAGAAAATGGGAACTAAGCCTGGAAGGAATCCTGATGTTACCAGGAGGTGGACAGAATATAAAACTGGGTAAGAGAGCTTGTCTATATTGGGGAACTCTCTGGTGACAAAGAATTTAATACTCTCCCAAGGGATGATCTAAATGCTGGGAAAATATGTGAGTCTTCATTAAATAAAGTAAAGATGCTAGAGCTGCCTTGGTATTATATTGATAAATGAATAAAAAATATCAGAAAAGTGGCATGCTACAGCAGTTTTGCTATCTACAGCCAGAGAAATCATTATTCGTCAGGGAACTGCAAACCACAATGAGAAACATCTTATACCTCTTAGAAAGGCTGTTGTGAAAAAAGACAAGAGATTATAAATTCTGGTTGAGGTTGTGAGGAAAAGGGGACACTTACACACTACTGGTGGGAATATAAAGTGGTGCTGCCACTATATATATATATATATATATATATATATATATATATATATATATACTGTTGTTTACAGTTTAAAGATTCCACACAAAATTAAAAATATGATACAACAATCCCACTTCTAGGTATTTATCTAAAGGAAATGAAAATAGGATTTTGAAGAGATATTTGCATTCCCATGCTAATGATGTATATAATATATAATATACTACATAATAACATATAAAATATATGTTTTATTAATGTATAAATAACATATAAATATGTGTGTATACATATATAAGATATAATACAGGAGCACCTGGGTGGCTCAGTTGGTTAAGCCACTGCCTTTGGCTCAGGTCATGATCCTGGAGTCCCGGGATCGAGTCCCACATCAGGCTCTCAGCTCCACAGGGAGTCTACTTCTCCCTCTGACCTTCTCCTCTCTCACGCTCTCTCACTCAATCTCTCTCTCAAATAAATAAATAAAATATTTTTAAAAAGATATAATACAACATAAAAAATAAGGAAATCCTTCCACTTGTAACACCATGGATGGATTTGAAGGCATCATTCATAAGTGCATTAAGGCAGGCAGAGAAAGACAAATACTGTATTATATCACTTATATGTGGAATCTAAAAACCAAAGTCATAGAAACAGAGAGTGGAATGATGGTTGCCAGGATCTGAGGTGTGGGGGAAATGGGAAGATGTTGGTCAAATAGTACAATTTTCAGTTATAAGATGAGTAAGTTTCAGGGATCTAATGTACAACATGGTGACTATAGTTAACAATGCTATGGTGTATACTTGAGACTAAGTTGCTAAGAGACTAGAGCTTTAATATTCTCACCATAATCACAACACAATGTTGATCGTGTAAAGTGAGGTATGAGTTAACTAACCTTATTGTGGTAATAATTTCACTATATATGCTTATTTTTTTAAAGTTTTTATTTATTTATTTGACAGAGAGAAACACAGCAAAAGAGGGGACACAAGCAGGGGGAGTGAGAGAGGGAGAAGCAGGCTTCCAGTCCAGCAGGGAGCCTGATGCGGGGCTTGATCCCGGGTCTCCCGGATCATGACTTGAGCTGAAGGCAGTCACTTAACCAACTGAGCCACCCAGCGGCCCCATATCCTTATTTTTTAAAAAAAAGATTTTATGTATTTATTTGACAGAGAGAAAGAGATCACAAGTAGGCAGAGAGGCAGGCAGAGAGAGGAGGAAGCAGGCTCCCTGCTGAGCAGAGAGCCCAATGTGGGCCTTGATCCCAGGACCCTGAGATCATGACCTGAGCCAAAGGCAGAGGCTTAACCCTCTGAGCCACCCAGGCGCCCACTATATATGCTTATAACAAATCATCATGTTGTACAGGTTAAACTTACACACTGTTGTATGTCAATAATAAAGTTGGAAAATAGAAAACTCAAAAGCTAATATATTCCTTGAGAGGGCCCAGAGAACAATCCATTTACGTAAGTAATAAGAAATATGTTGGTGAGAGCAGCAGCATTATTTGAAGCTGAGAATTGGCTTCTTTAAAGGTAAGGGTTAGAAGCAGAACATGCAGATATGGAACTGAGAACCCTAGTGTCTGCACATATACACATACATGAACACATTACTGAGAACCCTAGTATCTATCTGTATACATACTGTGTATGTGTCTTTGTATGTGTATATTTTATTTATATTTATATTTATAGAATATATATATCTCCACATTATTGTTTGACCACTCTTTCCCAAAAGAATTTAGGTACCATAAAATGGAAGGGGGTGGCTATCCAAATATTTTAAAGTGTTTTGTAATGTATCTGAATTGACTCTGATATACAGAGATGCAAAGTACCATCCTGCTCCTCATTAGACTGTGGGCATAGAAGCATTCAATAATAATGAATTTATAACCAATGTCTTATTCATAATGTGTCCTGTAGATCCACAAGCCTATCTAGTAGAACTCTCCCTGCTTCCTGAACATACCATTGACTCTGGCACACTAAGCTATTAACAAAACTCTCAGATTGTTGTGCTCTATTACAATACAGTCCCAAGAGACCTGAACCATCTAGGAATTCTGCAAGAATCACCTTGGTTCACTACATTAATGATATCATATTAACCATGTCTATAAGCAATAATGATGAGAACTTGTGATATTTTATAAAACATGGGTCCTCAAGAGGTGAGAGATTAAGCACTACAAAGATTCAGGGGCTTATCACATTGATGACATTTTTAGGAGTACACTGGTCCAGGAATTTGGGACCCTACAACATAAAGGACTAGTCATTGCCAAGACTAGTCTTACCACTAAGAATCAATCATAATGTTTGGTAGGTTTGGTATAGTCTGCATGTGAAACTATTGCTAGCATAAACTTTACATAGAAGGTTGCTAGCTTCAAGTGGGTTTCAGAGCAAGAAAAAAATTGGTAGCAAGTCCAGGCTGGAGGACAAGCAGCCTTATTCCCTGGGCCTTAGGATCTGACAGAGCCCATCATACTGGAGGTATTGAAGGTAGCAAAAAGGACTACCTTCTTCTCTTAAAAGATCCAGAAATAGGGCTGTCACATAGATCCTTGGGGTTCTGGAACAAGGTCATGCTATCTCTGCCAGAGAACTATGTGCTCTACTATATGTAACAAGGACTTTTGGCATGCTAGTGAGCAAAGTGAACATCTAGTGCTGGAATATTGAGGGATCATGTAAGTCGCTTCTATTTATTATCACTTTTTAAAAATCTATTATTTTACATTTAACACATTCATATAGGAATATCTCTTCATATATGTATGTGTGTACATATATACATGCGTCCACACACTCATATATGTATATGTGTGTGTGTGTGTGTGCGTGTGTGTACACACACTGAATGAATAATAAATTTAAGGTCCAAAATTTATATTGTTCTCTTACTTTGTTTGATTGGATAGATCATTCTATGTATCCATTAAATTCCTTTTCAAACTTGAAAGAATATAACGAAATATTGTAGTATTCAGTATTACTAATAAGAAGTTTAAATTTTATCTGATTGCCCTTTCCTTAAGAATAGCCTATGGTTTTGGGCGCCTGGGTGGCTTGGTGGGTTAAAGCCTCTGCCTTCAGCCCAGGTCATGATCTCAGGGTCCTGGGATGGAGGCTCACATTGGGCTCTCCACTCAGCGGGGAGCCTGCTTCCCCCTCTCTCTGCCTGCCTCTCTACCTACTTGTGATCTCTCTCTCTCTGTCAAATAAATAAATAAAATCTTTTAAAAAAATAGCCTATGTTTTTATTTCTATTATTTATTTTACTTCTCAGCAGGATATTTACCTTTAAATCCAAAAAATAATATATATTTATATATAATAAATATAAATATATATTATTTTTTCAATTTATTTTCCTCTAATCTTCTTTTGGTTATATCTTGCCTCCACTATATTTATGGTTCATAAACTTCAACTACATGCATCTATCCTCTTGCCTCCATGTGTTTTAACTTTTTACATCATTTTTACTGGTGTTTGTCCTTTTCTCTACCTTCTGAAAGGTTTCTTCATGTTTAATGCCAGACTACGTGCCTAATCTTCTATCCCATAAAGTCTATTATTTGGTCTGTTGGTTTAATATTTTTTTTAAGATTTTATTTAATTTATTTGTGAGAGAGCTAATGAAAGAGCATAAGCAGGGGCTAAGGAAGAAGGAGAGGGAGAAGCAGGTTTCCCTGCTGAGCAGAGAGGCAGATTTTGGGCTCCACCCCAGGATCCTGAGATTATGACCTGAGCATAAGGCAGATGCTTAACTGACTGAGCTACCCAGGTGCCCATTTAATATTTTAAATATTTTAATCATTTTTAAAAATTTCTAGGAACTCTTTATTGTCTGATTGCTCTTTCACAACAATTGGTTATTTCCTTTAAATACAATTTCCTTTTGCATTTCTCAAGGGAAAGTAATTTGAATTTTTAATGTCCTCTTTTAGTGCCTGAATTATAATCTGTTTCTTTCAGGGTCATTTGGTCTGTGTACTCATTTTGGTCCATCTATTTCATGCTCACAGTTGCTCTCAAATTTCTAATGATTCTTAGTTCATATTCTTAGTTCATATTCTTAGGAATGAAAGACTAGGTTAATTAAATATGTGGTGTAAATTGCCTCTAGGTTACAAAAGTACATTTCACAAAATGATCCCTCCCTTGACGGAAACAACTGGTAACTCGCTCTAAGCAATTTGAAGGGATTGTTAACAGGTAGGCATTCCTAATTAGTGCCCAGAAGTGGACAGGCAGACATTACTAGGGACCTCAGTTGCTTTAAGAGGGCATTATTCTGGAATTTAATTAATTAGTAAAAGTTATCTGGGCGGAGCTTTCTTTCTTTCTTGACTCTCACACTTTATTTTATTTTAATTTTAAAGGTTTTTATTTATTTATTTGATAGAGTGAGAGCACAGGCAGGATGACTAGGAGAGAGAGAAGCAGGCTCTTCACTGAGCGGGAAGCCTGATGATGGAGTGGATCCCAGGACCTTGGATCATGCCCTGAGCTGGAAGCAGACGCTTACCTAGCTAAGCCACCCAGGTGCCCTGTCCCTCAAATTTTAATATAGAAGTATATACTTGTCTTAAATATTCCTTCACTTTAGTTGTTTAAACCTTTTTTTAAATATTTTTAATTTATCTTTTTTTTTTTTTTTTTTTTTAAGATTTTATTTATTTGACAGAGAGAAACACAGCCAGAGAGGGAACACAAGCAGGGGGAGTGAGAGAGGGAGAAGCAGGCTTCCCGCCGAGCAGGGAGCCCGATGTGGGGCTCAATCCTGGAATCCGGGATAAGCTGAAGGTGCATGCTTAAGGACTGAGCCACCCAGGCGCCCCAGTTGTTTTAACCTTTATACCCACATTAATTGTCTTGGGCAGGTTACTGCCAGCAATTCTATACATAGGGAAAGTAAAAGGGTGTGAATGGCTCAGGTATGTAAACAGTTCTTTAAGTACATAGATGACTATCTTCAAGTCATTTTCCATTCTTCAGACTTTTTAATTTGAATCTGAAGCTAGTCTCAACTTTCTTTCTTTATTTTTTTTATTTTATTGTGTTAGTCAGCATACAGTGCATCATTGGGTTCTGGTGTAATGTTCCATGATTCATTATTGTTCAATTGTTCCATGATTTGTTCACACCCAGTGTTCCATGCAATATGTGCCCTCCTTAAAGATTTTTTTTTTGATGACAAAGAGAGATAGCGAGAGAGGGAACACAAGCACAGGGGAGCTGGAGAGGTAGAAGCAGGCTCCTTGCTGAGAAGGGAGGCCAATGTGGGGCTTGATGCCAGGGCCCTGGGATGATGACCTGAGACAAAGGCAGACAGTTAAGGACTGAGTCACCCAGGTGCACCGTGCCCTCCTTAATACCCACCACCAGGCTAACCCACTCCCCACACCTCTCCCCTCTAAAACCCTGAGTTTGTTTCTCAGAGTCCACAGTCTCTCATTGTCTGTCTCCCCCTCTCATTTGCCTCCCTCATTTTTCCCTTCCTTCTCCTAATGCCCTCCATGTTATTCTTTATATTCCACAAATAAGTGAAAACATATGATAATTGTCTTTCTCTGCTTGACTGATTTCACTTACCATAAACCCCTCCAGCTATATCCCCAAAGATACAGATGTAATGTAAAGAAGGGGCACATGCACCCCAATGTTCATAGCAGCAATGTCAACAGTAGCCAAGCTGTGGAAGGAGCTGAGATGTCCGTCAACAGATGAATGAATAAAGTAGACATGGTCTATATATACAATGAAATATTACTAAGGCATCAGAAAGGATGAATACGCAGCATTCCCATCAACTTTCTTTAAAAGGAACTTGGATAGATCTAGTAGTTGGGTCCTGGTTTTCTCTGATCTGTTTTCCATCTCAAGAAATCATGTCTTCTTTGACTCAAATCTTCCAGAATTTTCTCAAAATTTTTATGTTTTACTAACTTTACTTTTAATCAGCAGTGCCTTGTGTTCACCATTTTAATTCTGTTTTCTGCCTTCTACATGTGTTAAGTCCAGCACCTTGAGTCAGAGTTTGAAGAGCTATTTTGTTTACTAAAATTTTGAAGACTGACTTTAAATAAACTTAATGAAGTACTCAACCTTTATAGGTTGCAAGGTTCTATATACCTCAAATTGCTGTTAAAATATCAGTAAATAAAAAAAGAAATTTCCTAAGCAATTTTAAATGACTATATAAGTAATGTGATAATTAATTTAGGATATCATTGGAAATTATCATAATATTGCAGATGAATTGGAAAAATACATTTTTCCAGATATTTAAATTATAAAATGGTTGTAAACCAGTTTATCTTTCCCTACTTCTACCAAATTGACTACTTATTGACCACGCTTCACTTATTAAAGAATAAAATAATTGTTAGATATTAATGATTTTCTAGTATCTCTTTTTAAAGCTGCTGAAATGTTTAGTTAAAAAGATGATTAGAGAAGTGCCTGGGTGGCTCAGTTGGTTAAGTGACTGCCTTTGGCTCAGGTCATGATCCCGGAGACCCAGGATCAAGCCCCACATTGGGCTGCCTGCTCGGTGGGAAGCCTGCTTCTCCCTCTCTCACTCCCCCTGCTTGTGTTCCCTCTCTGGCTGTGTTTCTCTCTGTCAAATAAATAAAATATTTTAAAAAAAAGATTGCATTGTGAGCTATTAAAGAAAAACATATGCATTTTCAGTATCTTTTTCTCTCAGTCAAGATTTACTTGCCACTATAAAACCAAATCAAAACAGAAAGATATTGAGTTGTAAGCTGCTATAAAGTATAACTCTCACCCCACAGTATAAAGTTCAATTTTTTTATTCAAGAGATCCTTGTCACTCTTAATAAATGATTCTATAACTAAATGTTATAAATTTGAGCTTATAAGGTGTGTATCTGTATTCTCAGCAAGAAAATACAATTTTATGTTTTGCGTGGCATTCTATTTAAAATTTTCTTTTGAAACTTGAAACCTGATGATAAATTTCATTTCATTCATTCTCACTTTATTAACAATCAGTCTGATGTTTGTTTTCATTTGGTTTTGAAATACTCTGATAGTTATTCAAGAAGTTGTTTATTTTTAAGCATTGGCTCTTCATAGAAAAGTCAAAATGATAAAATCTTTTACTATTGCAATCATGACAAGGAACACCATGTATAAAACTTTGAGGGCATGATTTTAATAATAAAAAGCACCAACTTTTACATAGCATAAAGGATGAGAAATTCAAACACTGCCTTCTAAAACAGTTAAAATCAGCTTCTAAGTAAACAGCAGATTAATTATCCTTGCAATTGAAAGATTAAGTATAAATAGCTCAGCATTATCCTTATTAAGCTGGTTTATGATATTAGAATTGCTCATGAGTTCATGAAAATTCTTATCACATTAAAGTTGGGGGATGCTTTACTAAATATAAAAACAGAAGGTCATCACAGGAGTGAATTTATCAAGACCCCTACATTTTACATCCTATAAGGTAGACTAAGATGTTAAATATGTGTTGACATACTTCAAATTTTTTAAAGATTTTATTTATTCATTTGACAGAGAGAAACAGAGCTAGAGAGGGAACACAAGCACAGGGAGTGAGAGAGGGAGAAGCAGGCTTCCGGCTGAGCAGGGAGTCTGATGCAGGGCTTGATCACCGAACTCTGGGATCATGACCTGAGCCAAAGGCAGACGCTTAACAACTGAGTCACCCAAGCACTCTGACATACTTCAAGATCTAAAGGGTTCTGAATGTGCAACTTATCTTTTTTTTCCTTATAGAAAAATTAAAATATGTCAAATAACAGAGAACCGGTTCTTTACTAAATAGCCCACTGAATCATTTCATTATAAATTTAATGGAGTTTAAATTCAATATACTAGTTTTCAGATATGTGAAGAAAATAATGCTCTAGGATGCCTGGGTGGCTCCCTAAATGTCTGCCTTTGGCTCAGAGTCCTGGGATCCAGTCCACATCTGCTTGACACACCCCCTGCTTGCGTGTGCTTTCTCTCTCTCTCTCTCTCTCTCTCTCTCTCTCTCTCTCTCACACACACACACACATACACACACACACACACAAATAAATAAAATCTTAATAAAAGAAATAAAATGAAGCTTTTTTGTTTTCTAAACAGGTCTCATCTTTTTCATGAACTCCACTGGGAATGGAAGTGGAGTACACATTTTAACTTAACATTTTAATATATTTCCTTCTCTTTCCATTAAACTACTTTCCAGGTAACTCAGTCTCTTTCAGGGGACTGCTAATATCCATTTTTTTTTCTTTATAGAGATGTAATCTATATACAGGAAAAGGTAAGATAGCCTGAAAGGATGGTTGTGTGTAGTTGACTTCTTAGTTGTATGTAAAAAATTTGTGTAAGTTTTCTTTCTTACTGGTCTTTATTGGAGAGTTGCCATATACCAAATATATATATATATATATATTTTTTTTTTTTTCTTACTGGTATTAAAGAGCTCCTTAATAGTTGATACTTTGATACTTTTATTCTTTCTCTTGGCCTAACTTGCCCATTTCATTACTTTACTATGGAGTTACTTTACCCCCTTACCCCTTAGCAAAACTGCTAATTTTATTATGCTACCTTCTATAGGGAAGAGTAAGAACTTCTAGATCCTTATGGAGCCCAGGGAGGCTTATGAGTGCAAGATTTGTTCTTGTCACTGCCCAAACATGGACAATCCAGGGCCTGCAGCTTAGCCATGCAGAAGCACCTAACTCCTGATAAACCTGTAGTTTTCAAATTCATTAATTTAACAACCACTGTTCCTCCACATTCTTGTTTTCACATGGGGTCACCATGTCTAAAAAAAATTCTGACAGTTACAACTGAGGATGGTTTAGGGACTAAGCCTTTCCCCTCAACCTAATGGCTCATCTCACATTAATGCTAATATTTGTTCCAGTACTGGAGGATGGGACACATAAGCCTGATCCTTTGTTTCTCTTGCATCTTGTGCTTTCTTCTTATTTTTGCATTAGGATGCATAGGTGAACTGTATTTACTTCTACAGTGTTAATAATAAATGACTTCACCTCCTATATTGCTGTGAAAAAAGTCACTAGGTAATTTGAAAATATGAATTTATATATAAGAATGAGTATAGGGCTTTCATAAATCCTCTGTATCTTTTTAATTTCTATTCCTATTTTATTGTGAAAGTCTGACAAATAATCTGTATTTTTTTTGCCAAGAGACAGAATAATTTTCACCCATTATTTTTTTTAACTTTCTATTTCTAACAGCCATGATATTGAACAGGGTTCTACAGAGAAATGGGTCAACAGAAAGGAGGGAGAGAAGAAATGGGAGGAGGAGAGAAAAAAAGAGAAGCAGGAAGAGCAAGAAGGAGAGAGAGAAGGAGAGACAGAGAGAAAGAAAGATGGATTTATTATAAGAAATTGGTTCATATAACTATGGATACTGCCAAGTCAGAAAGTTGTAGCAAGTCACCAACTGGAAACTGTCAGGAATTGATGTTTGACTTGAGAAGTCTTGAGTTAGAATCTCTTCTTCTTCCAAGAAACATTAGTTTTTGTTCTTACAGCCTTCAACTGATTTAATGAGGTCTACCCACATTATGGTGAGTAAATTTCCTTTATTTAAAGTGAACTTATTAGACATTAATCAGATCTACAAAATAGGTGTGGTTCACATCAACACCTAGGTTAGATAATACCTTGGTTAAATAATGGGTATTATAGTCTGAACAAATTGACACATCAAACAAAACAGCATTGCCATTGATAATACTACAAGTATGCAATTCAAATGCCCATTTCACCTGTCATAAATTCCCAATGGTGATATACTGAATAGTATTACGTTCTTTGCTTGCTTACAATTTTTTGAAATAAAATATGCATATTTATCTCTGACACCAAAAGCATTCATTAATATTCACATATAAATTGGTAAAATATAAATAATGATGAAATAAGTCACTAAAAGCATAATTCATTCTTTCTAGTCACCCTAATTCTTTGGTCTTTACCTGTGTTACCTAGGAACAAAACAAAGAGCAGGTAACTGGCATGATATGAGAGTACAGAGAATTATGTCTCATATGAATATAGTTCTGGTATTTGAGATAACTTTTCTTTAATTATACATTGTGGGGTGTCAAAACACAGATAAGTATGTTTAAACTACTCTCTTCACTTTATTGTTGCTATGTGCCAAGTTACATGTGATAATTATTGCATCTCATACTGAGTCTGTATCTCAAGCTGAATCTAGGAATAGCTGTTATTTTCACTCTGACCACTCTTTCTGTCACAGAGACTTATTACCACTGAATTTGCTGCTACCTAGAACTTTAGATACAATTAGAGATTTAAGCAAAAATTATATTTTCACACAAACATTAGTAATCAGAAAAACAAAGGATAGAGCTGTAAATTAAGTCCATGAAGTAGAATTTTTACATTTTTTCAATATTTTAAATTTTGTCAAAATACATTAGTATTATAAAACAAAACCTTTGTAACAACCGGTTAAAGTTATAACAATATGATAAAACAACAAATAAATGAAATGCTTTTAAATATTTCTAAATAAATTTTTAACTTAATTGATAAAAAGGGATAGACATAGTTAAAAATTACTAATAAAGCAAAAAAATGATTTTAACCTGTTAAAATAAAATGACTGGTACATCATTTATTGATTAAAAAATTGACCTATAAATATGATTAGTGGTGCTTTGCTTGTATTCACCTGCAAACCTTTGAATAACTTAAATGTCAAAGACAAATTGTGATCATTTTCTGAGAAAAGTGAGAGAACTAGCAGATATCTACCCACAGTAAGAAAAGTTACTAGGAATTCCATTTCCACCTATGTAGTAATGGAAATATGATTCACTTGTTTGCCTTAAACACTTAGAAAACTGAATAAAATACATGAAATAAATTGGCAGTCACTGGGCTAGAGATAAACCAAGAAAGTAATGTGTGCGAAAAGAGAAATAAACATGGTGAATGCTAGAATTACTTCACATTATAGAGTGAAGCCACAGTGCCAAGAGGGAAATACAGAGTCTGGTATGTGGAAGAGGCAAAGTGGATATGTGAAAGAGACAAAGTGAAGTATCTGGAGAAGACAAGGCAGCTGGGGTTTGTGAGATTAAAGACTAGAGAGATTTATGGAAAGATTGCTTTAAGTTTTAGCTAAAGATGGGGAAAAAACAGTGAAATAAAAGAACTAGCAACAGAAACTACTCAAAAAAAAAAAAAAAGGACAGAGTGAAAGATGACAGAACAAAGTGAATAGAGCACAGTGAGCTTTGGGGCAGTATCAGTGGAATAACACAAACACAGCTAAAGTACCACAAAGAGAAGAGAAAATAAAGGTACACAATGACCATGAAAAAAAATGTGAAATTTGAGTTTAGGAAATTTTTTTTTAATCTTCTCTGTGAAAAACATGCTTATGGAAATGAAAATACAAGCCCCATATTGTGAGAAAATATTTGAAAATCTATGTATGATCAAAAAAAAGTATTCAAAATATGCAAAAGGACAAGCATGTAAGTAGGAGTAAATATATTTAGGAAATTATAGGAAAGTAATTAGGGGAGATGGTCACCTAACATCACCTATTTAATAACCGTGCTGATTTTTGACAAAACTATATGCAGGGTGAGCCATTCCTCCTTTCTACTCCACAGTAAGACCCTCTGTCTTTCCCTCTCTCCTCTCTAGGAAAAAAGATCCCTTTGCTCGCAGCATGGACAGCTTGAAGCTTGTAGGTTAGTCCTGCTGGATACTGCAAAATGCCACTGTCGTGTTGGCCTTGCCTCTTCTCCAGGTGATGGGTCTCAGGAAGGTGGGCCCTAAATACTCCGGACCCCAATCTTGCCTCCTCTTTCTCATGCCTCCCGATGTCCAAACTAACACTTGTGGAAATAGAAGGCAAACCAACTGAGCGCAAACAGAGATTGCTTATTCAGGATTTGCTAAGGAAATCAGCCACCATTATTTGCATTTGGCAAAAACCTAAAAGACAAAAAAAGAAGTGGGGAAGCCTTGTAGCAAAGAAGGAAGGATTCAGGCATGTTCTAATTGGAGCCCCAAAGCATGGGGAAACGGGAGATCAGCTAACTAGAAGCAGGACTTCTTATGTGATTAGTCTGGGAAATATATTTGACTTTCTCTAGTTGGTTCCGAGTTGGAAGTGGGTATAAAAAAAACGGAGAAGCTAGTATTCCTTGACCAAGTCCTGGGCTAACTGCTGCAGAGGTTGGGGTCAGGGTTTTATCATCATAGGTTATCTCAAAATCATGTTCATTCAGTTTTTTACACTAAAGGCTTTCCACCTTTGGACGATTCCTTGGAAACTCACAGTGATTTTCTTAAAGTTGTGTTACCAGATATTTCATCAATTGAGAAAGTACTGTGTTGCAACCTAATAGCTGCTTCTGGGTAAATGCGTAACTTACTGAAGAAAGGAGGTTCGAAGAAATGGGGGATGTGAATATATTAATAATTTAACTTTAAAGAAATGACTTATCTGCATATATTTTTAAGCTTAAAATCATTTGGATTCATTTCAGTAAGGCAGAAAGAAACTAACCTGAGATAAAATTATAGTTTTATTTGTGTGAGAATGGGCACCTTTTAAAAAAATACATGTCAAACTCTCTAAAGAGTGTTGAAATAGATACTCTAAATATTCTTTCTAGATTAGAAAGTTAAAATAAAGAGAAAAAACTATAAATTTTAAGAATGAAGTATGATCATAGACTAGATATAGATAATAGAGAAATATTTGTGTCATATAAACTTCAAAATTTCACTAATATTTTGAAAAGAAACTATGAAATAATGAAGTCACTCATTGTTACTTATATTAGGAAACATGAGGTCCACATGATGTTACTACTAAGAATTAATGAGCTTCTAGTGACAATGCTGCTAGGAGTTTAATGTAAAGGTTATATTTGAAAAGTTGACTGCTATTTGGCAGACGGTTGATTTTTAATTTACACAGATCAAGTTTGTCTAAACACTTTCATGTCTCTGATACTCTGAGCTTCAATTTTTCAGTTTTTACAAAACTTTCATTTTTTCAGGTACAAAAATGATACGGTGATGACTCTATTACAATTATTTGGAATTTCAATGAGATAATGCATATGAAAACATCTAACTTAATGCCAACCTTTTATATAACCCTCCCCTAAATATCTCCTAGATTTTTCCCCTACTTTATCCCCCCCCACCAACCAGTGCCAACCAGCCCTTCTTAGTCTGGACTATATAGCCATAAGCTTACCTCCCTTACTTCAATTTCTTCTTCAAATGGCAGCCAAAATGGTCCTTCTAAAGAATTAATATTCACTGTTATCACTCTTCAACTTAAAAATCCTTCAGTGGTTAACGTTTTCCTTAGAATAAAATCTTAAATGACTAGCAAATCCTTAAGACCCTATATCACCCAGCCCAGCTCACAGTTCCTATCTCTCTATGCTCCAGTAAAATTGAACTGTTTCTTCAAAGGTGCTTTATTCTTTTCTACCTCAAATTATTCACACCTGTTATTTCTAATATCAAACATTCTTCCTTTCACTTGTCTCCTTCTACTTTCAGAGCCAGGCCTATCTGTCACTTCTTCAAAGAGCTTTCATGATTCCTCAAACTAGTATTAATGTACCCAGTGTATTTTTACATACATCCTTTCCTTCTTCTTCACAAAATTTATCATGCTCCTGACCATTGACTTACCTTCCTAGCTTCCCTCTTATGCCACACAACATTAAATATAGTCTACTTTTGCTAATAAATTAAAATTGACATTTTAAATCACCTACTTATTTTATTAAAAAGAACTATATACAACTAGAACTATCTAAGTCACTAATGGCTTATATCTCTGGATGTTTCTCTGTAAAGATAAAATAAGGGAACTCAATGTAGCATGCGCACATGTGTGTGTGTATGTATGTGTGTGTGTTTTCCCTCTGATCGTAATATGAAAATAGCCTGCCGAAAGACTTCACTTTAAAGCACCACAAAATAGACAATGAAAGAATGACATGCATTCTCATTTTTCAGACTTCTGCATAAAAGCCTTTAAATTCATTGACAGCAGCAATATCTTTCATTTCCCTTATCTAAGAGCAAAGTGCCATTTCTCAGTAAACAAGCGTTCAGAGAACTCATATGTCTAAGTATATTTGATAGATAAATGAATAACATCCAAACTAATGCTCCGCTTAATGGATGTACAACTTTTCTAGCATCCATTCATTTGTGTGTGAATGCACCATAAGTGTAGGTGGTCTTCCAGTCAATTATACTTCAGCTGAGCATGACATGAGAAGAACACAAAAAACAACCTCCTTGAGGAAGCAGTAATGGAGAACAACAGGACAGATAATCATGAGGGATTAGAACATCGCCTCATAAATCTGCAGCGAGGCTGACAAGATTTCAGCTTTGAGAATGACAAACCTTTCCTTTTACTCATGCTGTGGGGTAAAAGATACTAGGCTAATGGACTCATTCTGCCAAAGCTTTCATCAAACCAATGCATAATTTTCAAAAGAAACATTTTTATATTACTTTATATTCATCTACAAAATGATAGTGTTTTGTTCTTAATCCAAACTATTCACTGGGATTTGAATAAATTATAAAATAATGATTTTAGCTAATAATTTGCAGAAATTGTTGGCATTATACAGAAAGCCACATCACTGTTTATGAAAGTTTAGGCATAATTAGGGCAACTCTGCAGTTCAGGGAAAACTTAGCAATATAATTGTCACCCGATGCACACATGCAAATTGCTGTATTTGTGTTCAGAATAAATCTTTTAACCAATTGTAAACACATAAAAATCTAATCCTGAATCTGAGTTTCTAAGGTGAGGAAAATTGACAAGGAACCAGTTTTTTCCTCCCTTAGACAATGCTATTAATTTATGTATTTTACCTGGTTAATTTTTACAATTATAATAACTTGGTCATCAACCAGTTCTGACCAAATCTGTAGTAAATGGATGTGGGTAAAAGCAACAACAACAACAACAACAACAACAACAACAAAAATCCCAACGTCAAGCTATTTATTTGTGACCTTTGAAAGTAGTCATGGATTCCATTCACATTTTTGAAAAGTTACCAAGCAAGGGTGTCTGGGTGGCTCAGTTGGGTAAGCGACTGCCTTCAGCTCAGGTCATGATCCCGGGGACCGGGGATCAAGTCCCACGTCGGGCTCCCTGCTGGGCGGGAGGCCTGCTTCTCCCTCTCTCACTTCCCCTGCTTGTGTACCCTCTCTGGCTGTGTTTCTCTCTGTCAAATAAATAAAATCTTTAAAAAAAAAAAAAAAGAAAAGAAAAGAAAAGTTACCAAGCAAAAATTATGCTTTAGAAAGTACTTGATTAACTAAAACTTTAACTGAACAACATAATCCAAACTTTCAGTTATCTGAAAACATAATCACAAATTATTCATAAGGAGTGGACAATAAAGCCTTCAGAGACAGAACACGTGGTGATGAAGGGCTAGGGGTGGGAACAAGGAGTGGCTGTAAATGAGCACATGTTTTGGAATATTAGAAATACTTAAAACTAGATTTTGGTGATGTTTTCCCAACTCTGTTAATGTACTAAAATCATTGAAATGTACACTTAAGATGAGTAAAATATATCTCAGTGAGGCTCTTCATAAAACAAAATCAGAGCATTTAACAACGGCATCTAGTCATCAAGGGTTTTGTGGGCCTGGAGCTCCTCTAATAGTAGGCAGTACTTTTCCATCTTATGTCTGCTGGAGGTTTCTGTGAATCTATAGGGACTAGTGGTTTAATAGAAAGTGGATTAAAATGAGAACCCTTGTCCTTCAGTACACTTAAAGAACAGTGGGCAACATACTTCTTCCTTTTTCAAAAGGTATTGAAGCGATTTTTGATGATCTGGTTCTGAAAAATGATGCAGCCAAACAGCAATTTTATAAATCTTCATGCTAATTTAAGCTATAACCAATGCTGAAAAGCAGTAATTCTGTGTATTATGCTGTACATAAAAGCATATTATATACTATATTTTGTAGTACATCATATATTCTATAATATAAGATATATAATATTCCATGATATATTATACATCATATTCTGTGGCATATAAATGAGTATTATATTCTGTAATGTATCACATTTACAAAGAATGAGGACACATCTGAATAACAGGGTTTTTCAGCATTTTAAGTCAACTCTTAATATGGAATTTTTTTTAAGACTTTATTTATTTATTTGACAGAAAGAAACATAGCCAGAGAGGAAACACAAATAGGGGGGAGTGAGAGAGGGAGAAGCAGGCTTCCCACCAAGCAGGGAGCCCGATGCTGGGCTGGATCCTGGGACTCCTGGCTCATGACCTGAGCCAAGGCAGATGCTTAAGGACTGAGCCACCCAGACACCCCTTTAATATATAATTTAAAAGAAAATACTATATCATATTTAATTTTTGAAGTTTTCTTTTTTGACTTTTTTTAATTTTTATTTTTTTTTCAGTGTTCCAAGATTCATTGCCCATTCCCCACACCCAGTGCTCCATGCAATAGGTGCCCTCAGTACCCATCACCAGGCTCTCCCATCCCCTCACCCCCTTCCCTCCAAGTCCCTCAGTTTGTTTCTGTGTCCAAAGTCTCTCTTGTTTTGTTTCTCTCCCTGAATTACCCTACTTCCCATTTACTTTCCTTCTCCTACTGTCTTCTATATTACCCTTTATGCATCACAAGTACGTGAAACCATGTGATACTTGACTTTCTCTACTTGGCTTATTTCACTCAGCATAATCTCTTCCAATCCAGTCCATGTTGCTACAAAAGTTGGGTATTCATCCTTTCTGATGGAGGTATAGTATTCCATTGTATATATATGTACCACATCTTTTTTATCAATTCATCTGTTGAAGGGCACCTTGGCTCTTTCTACAGTTTGGTGATTGTGGCCATTGCTGCGATGAACATTGGGGTACATGTGGCCCTTCTTTTCACTACATCTGTATATTTGGGGTAAATGCCCAGTAGTGCAATTGCAGGGTCATAGGGTAGCTCTATTTTTAATTTTTTAAGGATTCTCCACACTGTTTTCCAAAGCAGCTTCACCAACTTGCATTACCACCAAAAGTGTAAGAGAGTTCCCCTCTCTCCGCAGCCTCTCCAACACTTGTTGTTTCCTGACTTGTTAATTTTGGCCATTCTGACTGGTGTAAGGTTGTATCTCAGTGTGGTTTTAATTTGAATTTCCCTGATGGCTAGTGACACTGAACATTTTTTTATACGTCTGTTAGCCATTTGTATATCTTCTATGGAGAAGTGCCTCTTCATGTCTCTTGCTCATTTTTTTGATGTGTTCATCTTCTTTTTGGATGTTGAGTTTGAGTAGTTCTTTTGAAGTTTTATAAAACTTTTTAAATAACATAGGTATGAGAAAGTACAGTATTGACTAAAATTATAAAGCAGCAGAAGGAAGTTGAAATGGCTTATTAGTAATCCCCACTTACAGTAAATATCCTATTTACTATATACTCACACACATACACACAGACAGCTTGTAAACCCCAAGGTTCACAGGACGTACAAGGGAAAGCAACAACAGTCCTGTTGCCTTACTGCTCTGGGACCTACCTCCACAACTTTATTTTTTTTTTAACAAATTTCTGTACCTGTTATTCAGCTGCTTACTTGAACACCTCTAGATCACATATTTGTGGCATTATAAATTAACTTGATAACTGTGGATATTATCTATTGACTTTTGTCCTGAGACTTTCACATTTCAAGTCTGTGATAGCTGCATCTCTGTTCATGCGCACGTCATGGTTTTTATTATTGTTTAATATCATTTTTTTTTATTTGAGAGAGAAAGAGTGAGTGAGAGAGAGCATGAGAGGGGAGAATGTCAGAGGGAGAAGCAGACTCCCTGTGGAGCTGGGACCCCAATGTGGGACTCGATCCCAGGACTCCAGGATCATGACCCAAGCTGAAGGCAGTGGCTTAACCAACTGAGCCATCCAGGCACCCCAGAATATCATTTTTATTTGGATCATGAGAAAAGGAGGAAAAATCACCGACTGTCAGTCCACCTGACAGAAATGGAACATAAAATACAAGTGTCTTCTCATAAAGCCTTGTTCATTTCATTAAACTGCTATTTAAGGCACCCACTCTATTCAGTGAGTCACTCTTTTGTGCCCTAGAGGAGGTCCTTCTAGGGCACAGTTGACTCCAGTACTCCCTTTCACATGCTTTAACATACCAAGTCATAAGGCTTACAAATATTTTTTCTCCTTTAAGCTTCTTAAGGTTCCCTTTTTTAGGTTTATTGACCTCATAAATCCAGTTCAGTGATTACATATATAGATATAAATTTTCTCCAAACATTTCTAATAATGCCGGTTAAAAATGTATCTTAAGTAGATACTTCACAAGAGATTATTCATTGACTGACTTTAATTGAATAAACATTTGTTCAAACATGTGTGAGCCATATAGAGAATGTTTATTGAGAAATCAGATTGATACTGTATCCATTATCCTAAAAATGGCTATAACTCTTACAACATATAATAGTAAACTTCTCCATGCCAGCAATAAATGTCTCTATTTGACCCATTTTGCGTATTGTGGCTGGATGCTCTTTACCTTAGAAAGTGAATGGGCTTTAACTGTGCAGCGTTCTGTACTTATTGACTAGTAATTTCCCAATATATTAGAATGTATTAGAATAATTTAGGAATAAAGAAAATCATAGCTGGAAAAGTCTTCAGAAAACATCAGACCGTACTTAAATACCACACACTCTTATATGAAACAAATGCCTAAACTACATATTCCTTGGGATACGTGAGTGGCTCAGTTTGTTCAGCATTTTCCTTTGGCCCAGGTCATTATCCCAGGGTCCTGGGATCAAGTCTGCATCAGGCTCCCTGGAGCCTGCTTCTCCCTCTGCCTGCCATTCTCCCTGCTTGTGTGCTTTCTCTCTCTCTCAATCTCTGAAAAATAAATACATAAATAAATATTCTTTAAAAAATCACATCTTCCTTTTTTAGCATATATAACCAGTTATCAAAATGCTGTTACAAGTGCACCAACAAACATCAGTGAACAAAAGAAGAAAAAAGTAGTCAGTGCAAGTGGACGGATGAGTTGTGAAACTGCATTCCCTATTTCTATTATATTTGCATACAAATTGATCTGGAAATCCATCAACTGACTCCATTAATGAGGTCAAGAACAACATGCAGACTTAATCAAACTCTGCAATAGCTTTTGTTGGTTAACAGTCTCTGGGGAAGAAAATTCCAAAATATGAAACCTTGCCTTCTATTGCATTTCCCTCCATTCTTGACTAGTTTCTCCTATAATATCATAATTAAATCTCATTTAGAAGTTCTCTCACTTTTCATTTTTACTCCAAAACTATTAATGTATGTCATACTTGTGACTTTAATTGAACTTTGAGACATAAGTGACATGTGGTGGAATTTGGAAAGACAGTACAACACAATTGCATTATTTCAGAGGTTTGAGCGAAAACCTGACTCTTTTGAATTGAAATCCCAAGGAAATAGACAGGAGGTATGAATACATTAAAATTTCCCTTCACTTCTCTTTCTTCATAGTTTTTATGTGTTCATGTCACAGAAATCCTTTATTTGAAGACACTATGTCAAATCATGTTCTGTAATATGACAATAAAAAATCATTCTGCAATTTTCTTACTAGGAAAAGTTTTAAAATATTAAATTATGTAGTTTAAATAGTATTTCTGTGCTTTAGCATGTATTTACATAACGTGGAATGTAGTTGAGTGAATGAATAGCTTTAGTAAAGATGCCCCACCCTGTGCATATTAGCTTTTCCTTTCTGACCCTGATGCTTCTCTTTAAACCCAGTCAGGTTTTTGTGTTTTGTTTTGTTTTGTTTTGTTTTGTTTTTACCATAAACTTTGATAATGAAACTTGTTTCATCCTCTAACAAGGTTTCTTTCTATGTATTTGAAGGTGAGTATGTGGTAAAATGTAATCCTCTCTTGGAAGTCCTATTTTTAAAGAACAATGTATGGTTGAATAAGATATGGAACACTAGTTAAAAGCATCCTTGCTCAGTTTTACAGTATGTCTGATTTCTCCCCACTTGGCTGCTACTTTAAGATACTTTATAGGTATACAGTTTATATAGTGGAATTTAAACTAGCAAAAGGATGTTATCTGAGTCTGATTATCCATAAAACCTAAGTAGAGTTGACCCTTGGACAATGCGGGTGTGGGGCATGACACTAGCATAGTGGAAAGTCTGTATATAATTTTGACTCTCCAAAAACTTGGCTTACTGGAAGTCTTACCAATAACATAAGCCATATTTTGTATATTATACATATTATGTACTATACTCCTAAGATAAAGTAAGCTAGAGAGGAGAAAGTGATATTAATAAAATCATAAGGGGAGAAAATACATTTACAGTGTTGTACTATATTTACAGAAAAAAATCTGCATATAAGTGGATCCATGTAGTTCCCAACCGTGTTGTTCAAGGATCACCTGTATTATGAGTGCTTCTAACCATTAATGTTATTTTTTAAAGTTTATTCAACTTATATACATTCAAATTGTTTCCAAATTTGAATCAGTAGCCAATGACACAATTTTACCTTTTCATTAATTTCCTGCCTTTCCCAAACTTCATCTGATTGAGTGACCAAAGGGAAATGTGTCAGATTACTGATGGCCATGATTCTATTAGAAATACCTAAAATTTATTTGCAAGAGACTAGTATAACAACAGTGATGAAGATGTTAATGCACTTTACAAACATCATCTGTTCCATTCAGTGCTCTCTAAAGTCTTTCTTTAAACTTTGCAAGACTAGAACCATATTGAGAAATTTTGGAGTCTATTTCACACATCATTACTAGAAAATGAACTATTTGTTGATGTGATAAAGGTTCATTTGGGGGCTACAAGCCATCATGTGTTACTAATATATAAACAAACATCAGGAAAGAAATAGGCACCTATGTAAAACTATCTTGTATAAGCACAGCATCCCAATGAATGGACCTGAACTGTCCACTAAATCTCAATCTGTGACAGATATTGTCACTCCAGATTATGAGAACTTGGAATCCCCTGAACTTTACTAGAATATGTCACCCCCAACCATTACTATAGGAGTTCAGGATATGCTATTCCAAATTATGCTACTTTGATTGTATTATTTTGAGCTGTGGGCACTTGAAAAACAGCAGATAGTGGAAAGACAGATGAGAGTCTTTCTCTGAACTTTCCTTATCTGTGTAAAGACAGATCCCCCAAGAGGAACTCGATTGTCATAGATCACCTCCCTGGGAGTTTAACAATCAGGAAAAACTGACTCTTATCACAGGGCAGGAAATTCGAAGCTGACACCATACCCTTTGTCACAAATTATCATACTTCTTATCCATTCTTCTAAGGGCTCATTCATCTTTCCTGAAAATTATTTACTTTCCCCTATGAGGCCTAGACCTCCCTTCCCCTTTCCCTATGAAGGTGGCATTTAAGTCTAAATTCTTTTTTTTTTAATATTTTATTTATTTATTTGACAGAGAGAAACACAACCAGAGAGGGAACACAAGCAGGGGGAGTGAGAGAGGGAGAAGCAGGCTTCCTGCCTAGCAGGGAGCCTGATGCAGGGCTTGATCCTGGGTCTCCGGGATCATTACCTGAGCCGAAGGCAGTCGCTTAACCAACTGAGCCACCCAGGTGCCCCTTGAGTCTAAATTCTAATGTACCTCAGGGGGGAGGGGGTGTTACTCATTTTTCCCTGGGAATCTCCCAAATATAAATCAGATATACACATTAGTAAATTTTGGTTTCTTTTTCTCTTGTTAATCTGTTTTTTATTACAGGGATTTCAACTAAGGATTCAGAAGGGTAGAGGGAAATTATTTTTCATCCCTCTATCTCCTTCCATTTGAATGTAACTTTTATGAGAAAAAAATCACAATCTGGTTGTACATTCAAAGATTAATAAATCACAGCCCTGGCTGCAACACTAAATGAATAGCTATATAAATTGTACTCAATACTGCTGTGCATGGGAATGATGCCCGCTGGAGTTATGCAGTGGATAATTGGCACAACACAGGTGGTAGCCCATGACATCATCTTTTGGGGGAGCATTTTACAGCAGCCTTTCCAGACCATTCTCGACCTTGTGATATTTCTCCGGGAGTCTGAAGTTAATGAAGCCATTTCTAGGGTGCCGTGTTTCTTAGCTTTTAAAAAAAGGCTCTAGCAGGAGAAGATTGGAGATAGAGAAAGGCCGAGTATTCATTTTTCCAGCTTTCTTGCTTTTGGGATCTGTTTTATCAGCCATTCTCTTCTTTCTCTTGCCACAGCTAGATTCGTGCAGTCTCATTCTCTGGATTCTGGTAACACTTATTTACTCTAATCCTTCAAGCCTAGGAGCATTAATATTCTTATTACAAGTCCTTGGGTGCTTTAGTGTCTCTTAGTTTTCCATTAAGCCTCTTATCATCAGTCAATAGACTTTTTTCTAATATTCCTCATCCAACCTCTTTGAGTGTCCTGTCTATTCCCTGGTCTGACCCAAATTGTTATACATTATTTTAAACACAATATCTTTAAAAAAATATTTATTTATTTGACAGAGAGAAAGATCACAAGTAAGTGGAGAGCCAGGCAGAGAGAGGAGAAAGCAGGCTTCCTGCCTAGCAGAGAGCCGGATGCAGGCCTCGATCCCAGGACCCTGAGATCATGACCTGAGCTGAAGGCAGAGGCTTTAACCCACTGAGCCATCCAGGCGCCCTAAACATAATATCTTGAAAAAATATTTTATAAAGAGACATTTCTTTAGTAAAGCATATGACAAGCAATTTCTTTGTTAAATATTTTATCACAATGATGGCTACTTCTTTTCTTTTGAGAGAGAGAGAGAGAGAGACCATGCACACAGCACATGTGTGTGCGAGTGAGGCCAGGAACAAAGGAAGAGAAGAGACAGAATTTTAAGCAGGCTCCATACCTATCACAGAGCCCGATGTGGGTCTTAACATCATGACATTGAGATCATGACCTGAACTGAAATCAAGAGTCAGATGCTTAACCAGCTGAGCCACCCAGGTGCCCAACAATGGCTACTTCTGTGGAAAATGTAATCGCAAGATAGATAGTGAATCTGGGTTATATTTATTCAGTCACACTGCTCCTTCCCACTAAGTTAATATATAACCTTATAATTTTTATCAGCAATGTAACTATTCCAGACCATCTCTACCAATGGATAGTCTGAGGTCTGCATTTTCTGGGACTGCTTTCACCCCATCAATACAAGACAAGTCTTTTTGCTTTTAAACATAGTATGCACCCTCTTCAAAGGGATTGTTGGAGCCTGTTTTTATTGGTTATGGCACAAAATATAACCAATATTAGCCTTTAATCTTCCTGTACACTATCCTCTTTCATAATGCATTATGCTTTCAGCATTTCAACCAAACCATTTTCTTCACTTACCTCTCAAACTCATCCATCGAGCCATTTGTATCTCTTCTTCACAAACACATCGCCTGTATCTTGGACCTCACTTTTTTTGTTCTATCTTTTCACTTAACTGAGATGAGGATCTTCCTTGAGAATGCTCTTTTTTTTTTTTCTGGAACTATCTCAAATGTTTGCTATGTATATATGTATGTATATGTCATATGTCTATGTATATATTCTTATCCCCATTATCATGCTTGCTATGTATATACTCTCATCCTCATCATAATATATATATTCTTATCTTCAATCACTGAGAATGTATCTCCCTTATATCTATAGACTCTCTCTCTCAGACCTTCCATATTATTCCTTTTCTTAAACTTGACTGCTTGCTGTCCTTCCCATGTAGTTCAGTGGACCTCTTTCTCCCATGTTGATTGTCATCTGAATTGGGGCCACTTTTCCTGATTCACTGAAGAGTTTAGCACTTTGACTATAGTCTTATCTTCTGCCAGAAATACCAAGATCTTGGATCACTTTAGCATCCACCCTATCCACCCTATACCAAGCATGTCAAAGAAGCAATATAGGCTAGGGGTGAAAATGTGGACTGTGCAGGCTGCCTGCCTGTTTTCTGAAGCAGGCAGCTCCAAACCCAAACCAAGTTACTAAATTCTTCATACCTTAACTTTCTCATCTGTAAAATCAGTATGATACAATAACTCAGTTTAGGATTGTTGAGAGAAAAAAAAAAACACCTGGGTCATAGTAAGCCCCCAATAAATACAAGATATTATTATTAATTCCTTTCTCATATTCATGTCTCCACAATGCACTCCTAGTCTCACCTTGAACCCAAAATTGCTGAAACTATAAATTTCACCTACTCAAGAATCACTCTTACTAGAACCTCATTGCTTCCAGACTGCTCTCTGCAATGCTGTCCCTGGAGCTTCTCCCACCTTTATGGAGATTTCCAGTCACCAACTTCATTGTTTCAGCATAATTCTCAGGAGACAAACCTTCTCTTCAATTCTAACCACATGTGAATTAGATTCCCAAGAGCACCATTTTAAGAACACTCTGGCCATTGTCCCAAATTACCTGAACTCTCCATATTTTTCATAACACCTGGTCAAAAGTGACAGCTCTAGGGGCTCCTGGATGACTTAGTCGGTTAAGCATCCAACTCTTAATTTCAGGTCAGGTCATGATCTCAGGATTCTGAGATCAAGCTCTGTGTCAGGCTCCATGCTGGAGGTATAACCTGCTTAGGATTCTCTCTCTCCCTCTCCCTCTGCCCCTCCTCCTCCCTGAAAAAAATGATAGTTATGAGTGGAATCAAATACCTATTCTAGACAGGCCCACTCCCAAACAGCATCGAGCAAACAAGCAGATTGGTTTGACCATTAACAACTTCCATTAGGCTATAAAAATGACTTTGGGGGCGCCTGGGTGGCTCAGTTGGTTAGGCGACTGCCTTCAGCTCAGGTCATGATCCTGGAGACCCGGGATCGAGTCCCACATCGGGCTCCCTGCTCGGCGGGAAGCCTGCTTCTCCCTCTCACTCCCCCTGCTTGTGTTCCCTCTCTGGCTGTGTTTCTCTCTGTCAAATAAATAAAATCTTAAAAAAATAAATAAATAAATAAATAAATAAAAATGACTTTGCTTCCTAATTCATTTAAAAAAAGAAAACAAAAGAAAATTTATCACAGAGATTCCCTTCAATACCACCAAAATAACCAGCATCCTTTTCTTTCTTTTTCTTCTGCCCCACTTCTGTAACGAGGAACCACTCACAATACCATAAGGGAATTCCTATTGGTTCTGTGGAATCACCACCCATTCCTTCTCAGGGCTATTATTACCACCAACTATTCTTCTACTCTTGTTTTGCAAACTTCTTTCCCCTGGAGTCTTTCCATCATCCTTAAAACACGTTTAAACAAATTTCTCTCTTTGACCCCCCTATCTCTTTCAGTTATGGTCCTCTATCTCTCCCTTCATGCACAAACTGCTTAAAAAATTGTTAAATATTGGTTAGAGATGTTTTTGCACAGTCTCTACTATATTACCTGTGCATATTTTTGATAGTCTTCCTTGTTAATATTCAGCATTCTTCTGACTTAAAGAGGTTTTAAAATTTTTAGGATATTTTCTTTGATCTTCTTGCTATTGGTCCTTCATCTCCATGGCCATGTTTGGAAACTGGTAACCCTTTCCACACCTCATTTGCTTGATTCCCCATCACTAGTCCACACTGTTGGATGCTCCTTTCTTTCTGGAAAAGTCTTCTCTTGGCAAAGATGATGTGACAGTCCTGCTTTCATCCTATCTCTCGCTAGTCCTCCTCAGATACTTTTATGCTTCCACTCTTCTCCTGGACCACTCACTTTAGCAATCTCTCAAGGCTGCTATACCTTCAACTTCACTCACAATGTATTCCCTCATGAGGCCCCTCATCCACAACTGGGCCTTCAGTTATGTCTTCTATACAGATAACCACCTTCTATACAGATAACCACAAAGCTGCCCCAGGAGCAGATTTTGCATTTTTGTAACAATCTCAAATTTTAAAAAATTAAAAAGAAAGTTCTTTCATAATATGTTGTGATACAATTTTAAAAGCTCAAAAACTTGACTGTACTTTTAAATAGAAACAGACTTCATCGTTTCTTGGCTTTTTGGCTAAGATCAGGTGTAAATAGAAACAGACTTCAGTAGAGGCAAACAGTGGTGGCACTCCAAAATGACACATTAATAAGGAATGAATGAGGAGACACATCCCTTTGAAAGTAAGAAAAAAGGTAGTGGTGTGGACTCAGGCCAAACTGTTGGTTCCAAAAAATATTTTAAAGATTATAAAGCTGGATACTTATTTTTGTTTTCCAAAGTGATGATAGGTGCACTTACTTAGTCATCTTACTTAACTTCATATATAATTCACTATTCCCTTTCAACTTTATTTTCACTAAAAATGCAGAATTACCAAAAATACAGACAAGAGTGATGAATATTTACTGAATTGTTCTGGTTCAGCATTAATGAGTGTTAGTGGGATGGACAAAAGATATACTAACAATGTTTGTTGAAGACCAGGTTTCAGGGGCACCTGGGTGGCTCCGCTGCTTAAGCGACTGCCTTCGGCTCAGGTCATGATCCCAGAGACCCGGGATCCAGTTCCACATAGGGCTCCCTGCTCAGTGGGAAGCCTGCTTCTCCCTCTCTCACTCCCCCTGCTTGTGTTCCCTTTCTGGCTGTGTTTCTCTCTGTCAAATACATAAAATTTAAAAAAAAAAAAAGACCAGGTTTCTGGCAGACCAGTAAAAAGTTGGAATACCCTCTTTCCACTACATAGTATAGTCTGTTGAGTACAGAGTTAAAGAGTACAGAGTTAGGGCATTCTATAAAGTCAGCAATTTTGTTTAAAAAAAGTGACTTTTGAAGATGACACAACTATTATTTTCATTTGTGTATAGGACTGTGTTTGAAAAAAAAGAACCATGTAAGCACAGCACAGTACTTTGTAACCTATAAAGAAAATTTGTTCATTTGTAGTTGCCATCTAATTGAGAAGCTAAGTTACACTTGTTATTCTTCATTTCATAACTTCTTGATGCTTATATCTAAAAGGATCCCATTCCCTTACTCAGGATACTTTTGGCCTACAACCCAAATCTGCAACAAATATCATTTGGAAAACTTGTGACTAGCCTAATTGGCTTACCAAAAGAAACCCCTTCTGTCTACTCTTCTGTTTATACAAGCAGCCCAACTCTGCTTCAGTATTGCTAACCTGCTACTCAGTTCACACTCTTGCTGCCTAAAGATGAGTTCCATGAACATGCTCTCTCCTCATTGTCCCATTGCTCTGCTTCATCTTTCCAGTGTCAGCGTGTAGTCATTACACTAAGAAACCTGCCTTGAACTTCTAGAATTGGGTAAGAATTTGTGTCTCTCTGTGTGTCTGTTTTTTTATAAAGGCATAATTCCATATAATATTATATTTATTAAACATATTATACATATAATATATGTCATATATAAGGCATAATTGACATATAAGCATTTCAGGTATATTCATTTCAATATTTCAGGTAAATATTGAATTCAATGTTTGTATACATTGCCAAAAGACCACCACAGTAAGTTCGATTAACATCCATCACCATACATAGTTAGACAATATTTTTCATTTCTTTTGTGTGTGAGAGTCATGAGGACCTTTAAGATATAGTATCTTAGCAACTTTCCAATATGCAATAGTGTTATTGACTATAGTCGCCATGGTGTACATTACATGCTCTCTCTTTTATACATCACCTTTTCCCTACAAACACACACACACAGACACACAGAGCAACACACTCTTGAGCTCTATCAGACCTTAGTTGTCAGAAACTTTGGGTACCATTAGGGTCTTCAATAGCAACCCCCACATTGTCATGGAAAGGCCCATTTTCCACCACCCTACTGTAACTGCAGTTTCTATGAAGTCAAAGTTGTTAACTACCTTGCACTTGAATTACCAGTACCCAATTAATAATTTCTATACTCATAGGAGTATATATTTGAACCCCAAAGGAAGAAAGTTAAAGCAAAAAGGTGAAAGAGAGAATAATTTCCTTTTAAACATAAATAGCCAAAATTATAATTGTTTGATGGAAAAGACCCTTTTTATCTTTTCAGTACAGCTTTACTCACATTAATAGCCTAGCTAATAATTCACACAATGCAATGAGCATAATGTAAGGATTGTACTAAAACTCCAAAGACCTATGACGTAGACTGTACTATAGTTTTAATACTAATTTGTTGATTGTGTGACCCTGACTGATTCTCTTTAATTCTTCTAGACCTGAATTTTCCAAACTGAAGATGGAGTAGGGCTGAACTAGACTAGTGATTTTTCCTGATGCTCTATTAGTTTCCTCAAGATGGTAACAAGTTACCAACAAGTTGGTAGCTTAAAAGAACAGAAATTTATTCACTTGAAATTCTACAATTCTGAAGGCCAGAATGCCTAAATAATTAACACTGAGACCAAATCAAGGTGTTGGCAAGGCTACACTCTCTTTGAAGGCTCTCAGGGAGAATCTTTCACTAATCTCTTCCATCTTCTGGTGGCGGATGATATGCCTCCACTTGGGGCTGCCTCACTCCAAGCTTTAAGACCAGCATCTCCAAACTTCTCTCCACTCCATCTTCATGTGCACCTTTTCTGTGGGTCAAACCTCCCCCTATCTTTCTCTTGTAAAGACACAAGTGATAAACTTAGTGTTCACCTGCATACTCTGGGATAATCTCCCCATCTCAGGAGCCTTAACTTAATTATATCTGCAAAACCTTTTTCTAAATGAGTTAACATTTAAAACATTCCTGGATTAGGATCTGTTACCATTGGGGGTGGGGGATTTTCCTGCCTATCACAGTAGGAATTATGTCTTACTGCTGCTGCTACTACTATTACTACTACTAATACACTGGAAATCTCTCTCTAAATGAAGTATAAAAAGGAAATCTTATATGATCAACACATAAGGCAGAGATGCTCTGTTTGAGGAAAATATGGTCATGGTAAACATTTCCTCTGTCTTTTTTCTACCTGGTCTTCTTTCTCCATAGTTGGTCTTGAATCCCTATGGTACTCCACAGCAGTTTGCAATTCTCTGGATTGAATAAATCTACGTACTTAATAAAGACTAGAATGAAGTAATGTTCCACTTAAAAAATAGCATCGAATTATTAATTTGTAAAGAAGCAATTAAAATATTCTAGAAAGAAATATTACTTTGTACAAGTTTTCAAAGAAACTATATCCATTCCAACATAAAGTTTGATAAGAATGTAATTTTACCTTAAACATCTATCACTAATCATTTTTCAATAATGCTGTGTGAAATTGTGGAAAGAATGAATATAAAATGAATACAAATTATGTATTCAGAGCCTTAAATTTCTCACTTGTTTTTTAAAAGACTTTTATTTATTTATTTGAGAGGGAGAGCATGGGAAGGGGAGAGGCAGAGGGAGAGGGACAAGTGGACTCCCTGATAAGCAGGGAACCCAACAAGGGGATTGATCCCAGAACCCTGAGATCATGACCTGAGCTGAAGTCAGATGTTTAACTAACTGAGCCACCAAGGAACTCTGTCAGGTTCTCATTTATTAGTAATAAAAATACATATTTAGGGCTAAAAATATTTTGCTTATTATATGATTTGAAAATTTTCCTCAGTTATTGAGACTTATTCATTTATGAAGACTTTATGTGATGTTTACTTTTTTATATGTGATACATCTGAATGTTTCATTTATTATTTCTGTATTTGATATTAAACCTGAGAAGGCCCCCATCTTTCAACACTTATTCTGCCTAGCAAGTAATAGACATGCAAAAAAAAAATAACGGCTGAATGAGTTTATCTCAAAATAATCCATATTGTCTTCTAGTATATGTATACAGATTAATTTTATTTTTAATTTTTATTTTTTTAAGATTTTATTTATTTATTTGAGATAGAGAATGAGAATATGAGAGAGAGAGGGATCATGGGGGGGAAGGCAGTGAGAGAAGTAGACTCCCCGCTGAGCAGAAAGCCCAATTCAGGACTTGATCCCAGGACCCTGGGATCATGACCTGAGTTGAAAGCAGAAGTCCAACCAATTGAGCCACACAGGTGCAGTATATGGTTTAATTTTAAGGTATTTGAATTTTTAATGAATTTGGAATTTATTTATTTATTTTTAAAGATTTATTATGTATTTATTTGAGAGACAAAGTACATGTACACACACACACACACATGAGGTTGAGGGAGAGGGAAGGACAGAAGGAGGGGAAATGAAGAAGACTCTCCCTGAGCAGGGATTTCAATATGGGGCTTGATCATGACCTGAACCAAAATCAAGAATCAGATGCTGAACCAACTAAGCTACCCAGACACTCCAAATTTGAAATTTATTTAGACGACATGTGTGTGGTAGGACTCAAGATTTTTTCCAAGCTCATAAAAAATATTTCCAATATCCTTTTCTAATTAACGAGTGACATTTCCATTGATATGACATGCTTCATGTGTAATGTTCTATATGTTTATACAGAAAAGCATCTAAAAATGCATGGCATTTTCTATACTAATTTTATCTTTCTATCTTAAAATGTATTTTCTACAAAGATTGCATTAATAAGTTAAATATGAACATAGAGTCAAGGCAAAGTTTGATAAGGAAACATCCCAGGAAGCTATTATGAGCTGTTTTACTTATAAAAGCTTGAATATATCTACCATTTGTCATTTGCCATTTGACTTCTCTTATAAATTCTTTTTTGTTTGTTTGTTTTAAAGATTTTATTTATTTGACAGAGAGAAACACAGCTAGAGAGGGAACACAAGCAAGGCGAGTGAAAGGTGGAGAAGCAGGCTTCCTTCAGAGCAAGGAGCCTGATGTGGGACTTGATCCAGGGATTCCAGGATCGTGACTTGAGCTGAAGGCAGACACTTAACGACCAAACCACCCAGGTGCCCCGACTTCTCTTATAAATTCTTATTCAAGAAAATAATGTACTAAACTTGTTAATGCATTTTCTTTGTCCATTTTGCAGAATATCTAATAAATTGTCTATATTATTTACACATTCATTTTTACTTATCATTATTATCTTTATTATCTATATATCTATCTATCATTTTTTTATTTGATAATGACAATTCCTTCAAAAGTAAGCTATATTCGGGAACACTGAAACAATAATTTCTTGTCTAAAAGAACACGGGCAAGACCCTGGATTGTATTAAATTCATGAATGTAACTCTATAAACTTTTGCTTGGTGACATCATCCTATTTCCACCAAAAGCACCATTAACATATTTAAGTTAATTGTTTAGAAATGTAGTATATCACATAGTATGTAATATTTTCTCTATCAAGACTTTGTTTCAACATGATTAAGCTTAATAATTGATGATTAATTATGGCTACTGTTGGAATTTTTTTTTTCTTAAAGATTTTATTTATTTATTTGACAGAGAGAGATCACAAGTAGGCAGAGAGGCAGGCAGAGAGAGAGGAAGGAGCAGGCTCCCTGCTGAGCAGAGAGCCCAATGTGGGCCTCAATCCTAGGACCCTGAGACCATGACCTGAGCCGAAGGCAAAGGCTTAACCCACTGAGCCACCCAGGCGCCCTACTATTAGAAAATCTTAACAAATTTTCAAATTTAACAAGAACAACAAAACGTACAAGAAGTTCTAAGAAAAATTATCCAAACTTATAGGATCCAAATGACACATAAATTGAAATGTCTGGTACTTAAGAAAGATATACCTATAACTACCCTTAATTAACGGGACATAAAAAAGATCTATTATTGGTTAAATGTGTTATATATTATACAAATATATATATTAAACAAGCTTTTATAAGTAAAACCTAACTTATTTTAAAATGTTTTCCTCTATGCAGATTGTTAAATGACAAAACAATTAACAAAAATGACAATATGGCAGTTTTAAAACATAGGTGAGCTTTCTTTGACACTTCCTTCATTGAAAAGTGGGATCCATGTCCTTTTCTCATGAATCTCAGTGGGATGGTGACCATAAAGTACAAGAGAAATAACACAGAGGAACTCTTGAAACTTCCACCTTGGTATTTTAGAGGGTTTGCTCTCTAGAAATTCTTTCCAGGTACACTCTGTACAGAACCTAACCACCATGCTGCAAGCCATATCAAAAGGCTGTATTCAGATGCTCTCATATATGGATCCAGCTATCCCAAACTTATATCATCCCATCCCAGATACTAGGCATGTGATTGAAGAAACCTTCAGATACTTCTACATTCTAGCCTTTTGAGTCAACCCCTGATGTTTTGACTTCCCAAGTGAGGCCCAGATGTAGGAGAGCAGAGGCAAGTCATGTTTACCTTGTCCTACACAGGTTCTTTACTTTGAGAATCCATGTTTATAATAAATGGTTGTGGTTTTCAGCATTAACTTGTGTTAGGGTTTAGAGAAACAGAACGAATAGCATATAACTATAGGATAAAATTTATTGAGGAATTGGTCATGTATTTATGGAGATTGTAAGCTAGTTGTGTAATTCAGCTGGAATCCAAGACTTGAAAATTAGGAAAGTCAATGGTGTAGGTTCCAATTCAGGTCCAAAGGCCAGGAACAAAGGCGACAGAGGGGGAAAAAATGTCTCAGCCCAAGCAGTCAGTTCAGGAAGGGCTGAATTCTTTCTTTAAGTTTTTGTTCTATTCAGGCCCTCAACATATTAAATGATTCTCACTCACACGGGGGAGGGCAAATTGCTTTACTAAATCTTACAACTCAAATACTAATTTCATCCAGAAACACCCTCACAAACAATTACAGAAATAATGTTTAGTCAAGTATCTCCACATTCTATGATCCAGTCAACAACCTGACATAAAATTTTCCAAGGTGGAAAAAAGAAAGTCTTCAAAAGAAATCCATCATACATGTATATAAGATTATGCAGCTGTACAGAACCAAAACAAATATTATAGCAACAATACCCAATAGCAAGCATTTATTTGAATTTCCTATGTGTTAGAGATTGTTCTGTGTTGGTTAAAATACTTTTGTTTAATCCTCACAGTAGATCTATGAAGTACATACAATTCTCATTCTTTATTTTTTAAAGATTTATTTACTTATTTGACATAGAGAAACACCGCTAGAGAGGGAACACAAGCAAGGGGAGTGAGAGAGGAAAAAGCAGGCTTCCCATGGAGCAGGAAGGCTGATGAGGGGTTTGATCCCAGGCCTCTTGTATCATGACCTAAGCCCAAGGTAGATGCTTAAGGACTGAGCCACCAAGACACCCCACAATTCTCATTCTTATTTAAAGTTGAGAATATTTCTGTTCACGAAGGTATTTTGACCAAAGTTACTAAGATAATATACTTTAAAATTATTTTCTGTGTTCATTGTTCAAGAAAAGGCCAACTAGATGTGTTATAATCTCATTTTTTAAATAATAATTGGTTAAAGAATTCTATATATAAGGTTTTCTTTGTGCTTATAAGCATATTATAATGCCATATGCTGTGATTGATATACATATTTTTTCCATTTCGAGTTTGCATAAAGGCTTCTGCCTACTTAAAGGAGCTGATAGTACATCACTGTTATATTACTCAAATTGCCAAAATAACAGTTAGGGTTTTTAATCTTTAATTTTTTATTCACCAGAATAAGTATTCCTTTGGCATGTTAATATTCTTCAATAAAGTAGCCAAGTAACAAGTCATTTGACTTCACATTCCAAAAATGCAATTGACTAAGTAAACTGCAAACTTTCTAAACATTTAAGAAAACTATATACAGCACATTCACACATTCAGCCCTGAGATTAGAATGAAACAAATAAATCACTGGGTGCAGAAAATGCAGAATGAGTAAAAGTAAAGACAAGGGTGAGTAGTGTGGAAGCATAAAGGAAGTTGTCATATTAACCCATTGGCTTGTTCATAAAAGAGTCAGAAGGAAAGGCCCTAACCTATGAAATGCAAGGATTTGAAACTGAGAAGTCTGAACATGATATGGAGAAATTTAAAGAAATGTTGCATTACTAAATGTATAAACTGAGAAAAGCTCATCTGTCCAATGGTATAAATAGGTGAAAAAGGAAACTTGTAAGTGTGTCAAGGTGGAAAAAAGAAAGTCTTCAAATTCATAATCATACCTTGTACCTTACAAACTTTTTGTTTGAAGTGATCAGTAGTTCCCAAACCTTCAAAATAAGAAAGACCACAAAAATTGGCACTGCACCACTGATGGCCCTCAAGTTCTTGGTAAAATAAAACACAAAACTACTCAGGTCACAGGATAACTACTGAGATAGCCCAGTGAAAAAGAACATTGCAATGGGATTTAAAAAGAGAAACCAACACTAAGAGTGCCAGAAGGATTAGTAACCTCCAAATAGTTGAATAATAAAATAACATATTAAGGCAAAAGAAATATGCTAAAACAGATAAATGCTTATAGCAATGAATTGATATTGCTTTAAAGTAAAATAAGAAAATATGAAAAACATACCAGATACTGTTTACAAATTACCAAAACCCTTAGAAGCAAAGAATATTTAATCATTGAAATAAAATATCACAAAAAAGAGGTAATTCCTAAGAAAATGAACAAACTACAAGATAAAATTGAGGAAAAGACCTGAAATGAACTGAGTTCAAAAGTATGACAGAGCATTAAGAAATATGGTGAATAAAAAGTAAAAAGCTTAAAAAGTAGAAGCCCCTATAGAAATCCAAAAGTAGATGCCACTGAAATTGGAGAATGGTAATATTTGAAGAAATACTGTCTTAAAATTTTCCAGAATTCTTGAATGACATGAATTTGTGTGTCTTTCTATGTAGTTCAGGAGTTGGGAATGAAGGGGGAATAATCAGAAAAAAGGTATACTCAAAGTCATGTGGAGAAGAAAGATGACCTGAAATTTTTTGGTTTTGGATGCTGGTATGAAAGTAGTGATAAAAGGTATAAACAACTATTCACAATTGTCCTAAGGCAGATAATGGTAGAAGTACAAGCCAGAGTGGACTGTCTGGGATAGAAACATGTCAAGGACTCTGGTGGACTCCTGACGGTAGAAGTAGTATGGCTGGCTGCAGACTTGTTGCGCCGAGCTGTTTGACTTCTACATTCAAAGGATGGAAGTTGGTAAAGGGGACTCTTACCCAGATCATCTGATGACCAGGACTCCTTTTTTACCTTTGTAGATTTATATAAACCTATAGTAATTAAACACTTTTTTAAAGAGATTTTATTTATTTATTTGACAGAGAGCTAGAGAGGAAACACAGCTAGAGAGAGGGAGAAGCAGGCTTCCTACCCAAGTGGGAAGCCCGATGTGGGGCTTGAACCCAAGACCCTGGGATCACGACCTGAGCTGAACGCAGACACTTAGCAACTGAGGCACCCAGGTGCCCAAAACTTATTTTTTTTTATTATTTCTTAGAGAGAGGAGAGGCAGAAGGAGAAAGAAAATCTTAAGTAGACTCCTAGCCCAGCACAAAGTCTGATGGGTTTAACATTGCAACACTGAGATCATGACCTGAGCTAAAATCAAGAGTCTAGCACTTAACCTAATGAGCCACCCAGGTACACACCCATTTTTTTAACACTTATGTTTTTTAAAAATCTGTAATAATTAAGAAAGTGTGGCATTGACATGAAGTTGGAAAAATAAAAAAAAAAAGAATCTCAAAAACAGACCAATGTGAATATGTGACCACTACATATGATAAAGTAGAGTAAATCAGTGAGGAAAGACTTGCTGGACTAAAGTGGAATAAAAAGAAAAATAATTAAGATCCCTGTGCCATAAGATATGTCAAAATATATTCAAGATATAAATGCAAAGAAGAAAAAAAGAAAATGTTTCTCAAGAAATCCAGAAGAGAATCAGAAGATTCATGGGATTTTACCCATAATTAAAATATAAAAACTCATTATGGATCAGAAAATGGAAAAAAATACTTAGAAATTTATGTTATTATGTTGCTTCA
>PITA01011854.1:23649-64860 GCA_004023965.1 Spilogale gracilis | reverse complement strand
CTTAAAAAAAAAAAAAACACAAAACAAAACAAAACAAAGCAAAAAAACAATTTGAAGGGAATACTCCAAATGTTACTGTAGTTATTGATCAGGTGATAGATATATGAACAATTTTTATTTTGTTTATACTTTTCTGTATTTTCAAGTTTTATATAATAAATGCCTATCACTTTTACAACAGAAAAACATTAACAAGAAGGTATTTGCTGGGGGCATGCGGTCTCTTGTTCAAGGAGGGGAGGCTGGAGGGGCAGGTTGAAGCCCAACTCTGAAGGGCAAGGAAGTCTGAGTTCAGTTCTGAAAGAAGTGGGGAGCTCACTAAACCTAAGTCTGTTCTGGACTTTTCCAGGGCTTCCCAGAACCATCGTGAACCCTTACTCCTTCCTGTCCTTTCTTCTCAGGTGCCAAGTTCCTCGGAGCCTTCTTGCATAGACCCTTGGAGCCATTCCTTCTCCCAGACCCTAACACAGCCTGGGTACTACCCAGTCTTCTTTTTGGGTTTCTTGACCCCAGTCACTTCCATCCTCTGCCCATGATGGTCCCAGCGACCTTTCTAAAAGGCCACTCTGTCCAGATTATCCCTGTATCTCTTACAACAGTCAAGATAGAACCCTGCAGGCTAAGACCGCTTCAGGATCTGGACCCTGGCTGGTCAGTCCTCGGTGCAAGCACTATGCCCTCCAGGCTCATCAGATTCCTGGTAACTCCCAGCATATACCGTGTGATTTTCTTAGTTTGTGCATGGGGGGTATTGTTTAAATATTAAAAATATTTATTCTGTCCAGGGGCTTCTGGGTGGCTCTGCCGTTAAGTGTCTGCCCTCGGCTCAGGTCGTGATCCCAGGGTCCTGGGATCACGCGCTGCATCGAGCTCCTTGCTTGGCAGGAAGCCCGCTTCTCCTTCTTCCTCTGCTTGTGTTCCCTCTCTCTGTCAAATAAATAAATAATATCCTCAAAAAAATTTTATTCTGTTCAGACAGTAAAGAGTGCATACTGAGATTATGCTTACAAATAAAGCTTTGTCCTATAAAATGAAAATTCCAGATGGTAAAAGGATTTAGATAGAGAAGGTCTCGAGAAGGTTATTAATGCAGTTCTTTTTTTTTTTATTATTTGACAGAGGGAGATCACAAGTAGGCAGAGAGCCAGGCAGAGAGAGAGGAGGAAGCAGGCTCGCTGCTGAGCAGAGAGCCCGATGCGGGCCTCCATTCCAGGACCCTGAGATCATGACCTGAGCCGAAGGCAGAGGCTTTAACCTACTGAGCCACCCAGGCGCCCAGTGCAATTCATTTTTACAGACAGGAAAAGGGCCTCCATGCCTGGTTCTAAGGACATTTCATTTCTGAAAATGGACATTTACACCTAAATGTCCTCTGCATCCCTGTTTCTGACCCCGGACCATGTTCAGTTTAGTTCGGCAGGCAGACTGTGAAGGGTGGGCTGCAGGTAGAGAGGATGCCTGTTGGTTCCGAGTCCTCCAAGCCCTTGCGCCATGGGAATGGGAACAGACCCCATCTCTGAGCCCCAAAGCTCAGCCACCGTGCCTGGAGGCAGATTAAGCTGGAAATGTCGGCAAAACAAGAGAGGAATTTAATCTGAAGGTCCTAAGACTCCCAAAGTAGTAGCAAGAGCAGACCCGGCCAAAAGTAGGGAGAAAACTTTCAAACCGTAAGAGGGTATTGCTTGGGGTTCCTACACGGTGGGTGGCTATCCTGTTCTGGGGGATGTTTGGGGTAGAACCATTAGACAAAAGCAGCCAAGGGTCCTTTGAAGACAATCTCGTTGCTCCAGACAGTGAGCTTCAAGTAGGCGCCTGTGTGCCTCAGTTTCCTCAAGTGCTCAGGACCTGCCTGCTGACTTTGTGGCATCTGGATGGTGCAGGTGGACTATGGGCCAATGCATCCCAGGAGGTTGTCCATGAAGAGAGCCACTTACTCAGCCTTACATTTGTAGGCGCTCTGCCTGAAGCCAGCCCACCCCCAGCTTGCCTCAGACACACACATCTTGACTCCTCGCCAGACTTCCTCAACCGTCAAAATTCAGCTCAAATGTCACAGCCTTTGTAAAGCTGCCCTTCCTGCTCCCAGCCCAGCAGACACGGCATTTCTTCCACAGCGTGTCGTGTGACTGCACAACGCCGGGCTGTGATTATGGGACGGTGTCCCTTGCTTGTTAGAATGGAGCCCTTCCAAATCCACGGCTTGTCTTTGTGGTTCCAGAGTCCAGGGTCTGGCGCTCTGTAGCCACTTAATATGTGTTTACCGAATGGAGGGATAAAGGTATTAATGATTAGAGAAAGAGAGAGAGAGAAAGTACATACAACTCAAGCTGGGGATGGGGGTGGAGGGAGAGAGAGAATCCCAAGCAGGCTCCATGCCCAGCATGGAGCCCCATGCAGAACCCAATCCCACAACCCCAAGATCATGACCTGAGCTGAAATCAAAAGTCTGAGGCTCGATTGACTGAGCTACCCAGGTGCCCCTTGGATCTCTTTTGAGTGAATCTAGCATCCAGGAAGATGGCCTGAACATAACACAGCCCAAGGTGAGAGCGTTATTCTAGTACAATTTGGATATAGTGAGGGGTCAGACCTAAGAGGAAAAAGAAAGGTCAAGTTTGAAGTATGCTTATTCAGAAAACTGGATTTTAGACCTAAGTGGCTGTTGGCTAATGGAGGGAAGAGTGAGGTCAGACTTCAAGATTTCTTTCTTGGGGGGTCTCTGGGTGGCTCAGTTGTTAGGCGTCTGCCTTTGGCTTGGTTGGTGATCCCGGAGTCCCAGGATCAAGCCCCGCATGGGGCTCCCTGCTCGGCGGGAAGCCTGCTTCTCCCTCTCCTACTCCCGCTGCTTGTGTTCCCTCTCTCACTGTCTCTCTGTCAAATAAATAAATAAAATCTTTTTTTTTTAATTAAAGATTTTTATTTATTTGACAGAGAGAAACACAGCCAGAGAGGGAACACAAGCAGGGGGAGTGAGAGAGGGAGAAGCAGGCTTCCTGTCGAGCAGGGAGCCCGATGTGGGGCTCGATCCCGGGTCTCCGGGATCATGACCTGAGCCGAAGGCAGTCGCTTAACCAACTGAGCCACCCAGGCGCCCCTAAATAAATAAAATCTTAAAATATATATTTCTTTATTGGGAGGTGGAGGAGATGTGGATAGTTTTATGTAGAAATGTAGAGAGATGAGCAGTTTGGGGGGAGAACATAATGAGCTCCTTTTTAGAACTTGGGAGGGAAGTCAGAGCTAGAGAGAGATCTGAGAGTCATTTGATTTTAGATAATTTAAATACTAGCTTCAATGTATAAACTATGTCATACACTGGGCAGCATGAGAAGGGCTCTGTGGTGAGAATCCCAGGAGTTAGCCAGAGCAGGCGAGCTGCTGTAACCAACAATGCCCCCAATCTCAGGAATATAACTCAGGAGAAGTTTTTTTCCTTCCTTATGTTACAGTCCAACACTCGGACTGCAAGGGTGCCCTCCATAAGATCACTCGGGGACCCAGGTTCCTTCGATTTTGAGGCTCTGCGATTTCCAGAGGGGAGAGAGGGCAGCAGCATGGGAAGGCTTTCAAGAGCCAGATCTGGAAGTGGTGGTATCACTTTTGCTCACATTCCACTGGACAGAATTCAATCACGTGGGGGTCTCAGTGCAAGGGAGGATGGGAAATGTAGTTTATCTGTGTGCAGAGGAGGAGGAAGAAGGGAGACAGCCCACCCCACTGCGACTGAGGGGACACCAAATGTGAGTTTGGATGTTGGAAGAAGGACTCGCAAGAGACAGCAAAGAGTCTCTAAGAGAGAAACTGGGATGAAAATGGCATCTAGGAGAAAATAGTTTGGAGGTCTGGTCTAGACTGAGGCAAGCAAGGTTCGGGGTGCAAGATGGACCTTGGGAAGAGGAGTTAAAGGAAAGGAAGTCTTGATTTTCTTTCTTTCTTTTTTAAAGATTTTATTTATTTGATAGAGAGAGACAGAGCGAGAGAGAGAACACAAACAGGGGGAGCGGAAGAGGGAGAAGCAGGCTTCCCTGCGGAGCAGAGAGCCCAACTTGGGGCCTGATTCCAGGACCCTGAGATCATGACTCGAGTGGAAAGCAGACGCTTAACGGCTAAGTCACCCAGGCGGCCCAAGAGTTGATTTTCTACTCCGTCATCCACAGTTTTCTCATTTGATTATCTGTTGAACCCACAGAAAAGGAATTGTCCCATTTTACAGCTAAGGAAACTGAGGTGTTGAAAAAGGTAAAAAGGTATTCAAGATCAAAAAGGATGGAATTAGGGTCTGAACCCAGAACTAAGGCCCATGATTCTCCCAGTGTGCCCTTCAAAACAGCTTTCCAGCTGCCACCAGTGGCCTCACAGCCCGCGCAAGGCTGGGTATTTGCAGCAAGCTAGGCCTCTGGAAGAGGGGACTTCAAGTTAGGCAAGCAAGAGTTCCTCCTGTGCTATGTAGAAAGCGAAAGGAGAAGGTATGTCCAGCATGTCCAGCCCCCAGGGGTCCTGGGAGTGGGCAGGAGGGAGCTCCAAGACAACTGGATTAGGACTGGCTAGACCGGCCCCTTCCTCCTTCCTCTGGCAGCCCCACCCCCACTTGGGGCCTCTGGGAACGCGGGATCCGAGCTGTGGACACAGCAGCTCTGCGCCTCCAAGCTGGCATGGACCCTGAAGGTAAAGGATCCCCCGGGGCCTCGCTTCTCTGTCCCTACATCACCATCTTGCCTATCCTGCCCCCCTCCCATTCCCAGGTAATCTCAGTCCCTTACCCTCTCTCCCCCACCGCAGAGGACCCATTCTCCTCCCTCCCATCTGCTCTCTGCCCCTCTATCACCCTCCGACCTCTCAGAACCCCAAGCACTCCTTCTGTCTCCAGAAAGCTTCTTTCTCTTTCTATAGTCCCCCAATGAGCTCTGGGGAAAAAGGGGCTTGAGCCCCAAGAAAGGAAAGGTCCGGGTGGTCTGGAGAAGGCTCCGTCTGGAGAGCAGCTCTGGACTTCGCCCCTTGCTAGCAGGCAGGGAGGTGGGGAGGAGGGGAGGCAAAGTCCTGTGCCTTCTGCAGCCCGGTGGGGGAGGGGGCTTGAGGCCAGTGACTGCAGGAATGGGAGCACCGTCAGTGGTGAGGTACTGTGCGTGATGATAGGGGCCAGGCACTGGAGTCCAAAGGCTCCTGTTGGAAACTGGGCTCCACCGGAACAGGCTGTGTGACCTCAGGCAAGTCACCTGACTTCTCAGAGCCTCATCTTGGTAAAATGACAGCTCTAGTTCCAGCTCACCAGGCTGTGGGGAGGACAAATGACAGACTATGGAAGCCCCTTCTTGAGCTCTCTGCATTTTCCCTTTCCCCTCCCTGGGCTGCTCCGTCCCCAGCTCTGACCTGCTTCCCCTGCTTTGGGGCTTCTGCCCCACACAGCTGGGCTGCGGATTCTGCTTTGGGGGGTTCAAATGGGCTTTTGATTAGAAATGACCTCAGAGGGCGCCTGGGTGGCTCAGTGGGTTAAAACCTCTGCCTTCGGCTCAGGTCATGATCTCAGGGTCCTGGGATCGAGGCCCGCATCAGGCTCTCTGCTCGGCAGGGAGCCTGCTTCCTCCTCTCTCTGCCTGCTTCTCTGCCTACTTGTGATCTCTCTCTCTCTGCCAAATATTAAAAAAAAAAAAGAAAAGAAATGACCTTAGAGTCAGAGCCTGGGCTTAAATTCCATCCCTGCCACCTGGTCCCCGTGTGATCTCTGACAAAATTTTCCCCACTGTGCCTCAGTTTCCTCAGGGACGAAGTGAAAACATTGCCTCCTCTTGGGTTGTGGAGAGGGTTGAGTGAGATAATGAGTGTAAAGTGCCCACTTCACAGAAATCCCTTGGGGTGTGGTTATGCAGACGCTTTTGCGGTTATGCAGACGGTTATGCAGGTGCTTAAGGACTGAGCCACCCAGGCGCCCCAAGATGCCTATTTCAGTAAAGCTTTGGACAACCAATTAGGAGATCGAGGTTACATCCCACAGGGTCAAACCTGAATCTGAAGCCTAGGCATCTTGAGAGAACTTGTACATGTAACATCTGCAAGGGCAGGAGGCAGGATGGGGTGGGACAGCTGTCCCCTTCAGGTGCAGTTTCTGGGCTAATAGGGTCCGTGGTCAAAGGAATGAGGCTGATAGAAAAGCAAAGGTCAAGCAAAGCTTTGTTTTCGCGCCTGGCATCAGAATCTTACTGGCCTCGGGGCCAGGGTCTCTTCCCTCCCGGGAGAAAAGGACCATGCCCACCTTCTCAGGCCAGCTTTTATAGGCATCCCCCCAAACCACAAGCTGACTAGGGTCACCTCCTCACCGAAGCTGACCCACTCACGTGGCTTGCCCGAGTTAATTTGCACTTGCATGGGCCCTGGACCCCGGAGGTGGGGGCAACCCCAAGTTCCAGTATGTGGCCGGCCCATTCTTAGTTTGCATCTAAATACCTCCCTGGGGACCCTCCCTGGATGGGAGACTAAGGGGTTTAACTGGTTGGGCATCTCCCCCAACCTGGCTCGCCTTTTGTCCATAACATCTGGAGCTGTTGTTATGAGTAAACAGGATGGTGGCTTGGATTCCAAAACTGGACCTTACATGAGCGAGGTCTCCTCAATCTTCTGCAAAAAACAGTGCTCCCTTCTGGGATGTTCCTTTCAGTAACAGCTACTAATTCAAAGAGCCGTATTTTCAAAGCTCCCCTTTTGTTGGAAATGCAGGAGAGAGTGAGGGCCCGAAGCAAATCAGACAGATTTATTTCTCACAAATGGAACAAGGAGTCGATGGCATTCTGACTCCACACAGATGAACCAAGCAGTGGGTCTTGAAGCTCCGAGAGAGTAACCCCAGTTGGTGAAGCCACATGGGGGAGGCGGTATAGGTCCACACTGGCCATTTCCTAGCTTTGTCTTTTCCTAGCTCCTCTCCATCAGTAGTTTCCTTAACATTCCTTAGTCTCCATCTCCTCGCATTTGTGACGAAATGCCAGGCGTGAGGCCCTGTGGCAAGGGCCTGGCACACAGGCACTGGTGAATGGTAGTGATGGTTCCCTCCCTGCAGTTCCAAAGCTCCCAGCTCTGCTGCTAGGCTACCTGGTGCAGACCACTTTTGTTAGAATGCCTGGGGGTGCCCCCCCCCCATCAGCGTTTTGCTGAGCTTCCCAGAGAATTCCATTGTGCAACCAAGGTTGAGAATCACTGCCTTACTCATGCTAAGGAGAACTTTCCTTGGCCCCTGTCAAATAAGGATCCTCGCTCTCCTTTTCTTCTTTCTTCCTTCCCTCCCCTTCTCCCTCCCTTCCTTCCTTCTTCTCTTCCTTCCTTCTTTTTCCTACCTTTCTTTTCTTCCTCCCTTTCTCCCTTTTCTTTCTTTCTTTCCTTTCTTTCTTTCTTTCTTTCTTTCTTTCTTTCTTTTTCTTTCTTTTTCTTCATTCCTTCCTTTTTTCTTTCTCCCTTCCTTCCTTCTTCCTTCCTTCTTTTTCCTTCTTTCCTTTTCCTTCCTCCCTTTCTTTTTCTTTCTTCCCTTTTTCTTTCTCCCTACCTTCTTTTCCTTCCTTCCTTTTCCTTTTTTCTTTTTCTTCCTTTCTTCTTTCTCCCTTCTTTCCATCCATCCTCCCTCCCTCCTTCTCCCTCTCTCTTCTTTCCTTCTTCCCTTCCTTCCTTCTTTTTCTTACCTCCCTTTTTTCTTCCTTTCTTTCTTTCTTTCTTTCTTTCTTTCTTTCTTTCTTTCTTTCTTTCTTTCTCTCATCTTTCTCCCTTCCTCCCTTCCTTCTTTTTCCTTCCTCCTTTTCTTTCTTCCTTTCTTTTTTTCTTTCTCCCTTCCTTCCTCCCTCCCTCCCCTTCCCTCTCTCTCTCTCCCTTCCCCTCCCCTCCCCTTCCCTTCCCTTCTTATAATTTGAAACCTACACAAAAGTAAACTGAAAAGTACTAGGAACCTGGAGCACCTGGGTGGCTCAGTCACTGGGCGCCTGCCTTCAGCTCAGGTTATGATCCCAGAGTCCTGGGATCGAGCCCTGCATTGGGCTCCCTGCTCCACAGGAAGCCTGCTTCTCCCTCTCTCACTACCCCTGCTTGTGTTCCCTTTCTAGCTGTGTCTCTCTTTGTCAAATAAGTAAATAAAATCTTTAAAAAAAAAAAAGAAAGAAAAGGCATGATGAACCATCATGTATAGTCACCCAGCCTCAAAACCACCAACTTTGGCCAGCTGGGCTCCAACCACACCACATCTACATTGTACCTCTCAGGATTACCTTAAAGCAAAGCCGGCTCTCAACTCTGTGTACATGAACATCTTGGCATATGTTTTCTAAAAAAGATAAGTTCTTTTTTTTTTTTTTTTTTTTTAGGATTTTATTTGAGAGAAAGAGAGATCATGAGCAGAGGGAAGGGTAGAGGGAGAAGCAGACTCCCCGCTGAGCAGGGAGACCGACCTGGGGCTCGATCCCAGGTCCCTGGGATCATGACCAGAGCCGAAGGCAGACACTTAACTGAGCCACCCAGGCACCCTTAGGACTTTCCTTTTTGTTACAACCGCAATACAATAATCACAACTAAATTTTTTTTACATCTAATTTTTTAAAAATTTCCTGGATCTTATTAAATAGCCAGTCAGTGTCCAGATTTTCAGTTGTCTCATAAGTGCTCTAGTTTGGTTTCAGTTTGTTTGAATTAGGATCCAAATGGGATCCGTATGTTGTGATTAGTTAGCATGTGTCTTAAGATTCTTTTGGCAGGTGGGTGGAGTGGGGGTGGCATGTGGGTAGCTCAGTGGTTAAGCTTCTGACTCTCTTGCTGTGGACTCTGTAAGACATGATTCATAGACCTGTATCCCTGAAGCAAATAACATTATATGTTCATTTCTTTTTAAAAAAAGCTTCTGACTTTTGCTTTTGGTTCAGGTAGTGATCTCAGGGTTATGAGATCAAGCCCCACATCTGCTTGAAACTTTCTCCTTCTCCCTCTGCCCCTCCCCCATGCACTCTTGAGCACCCTCTCTCTCAAATAAATGAATATTTTTTAATACTTTATTTATTTATTTGAGAGAGAGAGCATGAGAGGGGAGAAGGTCAGAGGGAGAAGCAGGCGCCCCCTGAGCAGGGAACCCAGTGCAGGGCTCCCTCCTAGGTCCCTGAGATTGTGACCTGAGCCAAAGGAAGTCACACGTTTAATCAACTGAGCCACCCAGAAGCCCCTAAAGTTTTTTTTTTTTAATATTTTATTTATTTCTTTGACAGAGAGAGAGATCACAAGTAGACAGAGAGGCAGGCAGAGAGAGAGAGGAGGAAGCAGGCTCCCCGTGGAGTAGAGAGCCCAATGCAGGCCTCGATCCCAGGACCCTGAGATCATGACCTGAGCCGAAGGCAGAGGCTTTAACCCACTGAGCCACCCAGGCGCCCTAAAGATTTTATTTTATTTTATTTTTTTAAAGATTTTATTTATTTGACAGCGAGAAATACAGCCAGAGAGGGAACACAAGCAAGGGGAGTGAGAGAGGGAGAAGCAGGCTTCCTGCCGAGCAGGGAGCCCGATGTGGGACTCGATCCCGGGTCTCCGGGATCATGACCTGAGCCGAAGGCAGCTGCTTAACCAACTGAGCCACCCAGGCGTCCCTAAAGATTTTATTTTTAAGTCATCTCTACACCCAACATGGGGCTCGAACTCATGGCTCCAAGATCCAGAATTGCATGTTCTACTGACTGAGCCAGCCAGACGCCCCTGTTTTGTTTTGTTTTGTTTTTTAAGATTTTATTTATTTGACAGAAAGAAACACAGCCAGAGAGGGAACACAAGGAGTGAGCGAGGGAGAAACAGGCCTCCCGCCGTGCCGGGAGCCCAATGTGGGACTCGATCCCTGGTCTCCAGGATCACGACCTGAGCCGAAGGCAGTGGCCCAACCAACTGAGCCACCCAGGCGCCCCCAGACGCCCCTGTTTTAAGATTCTCTTAGTTTGTTTTCCTTGCAATCTATTTGTTGGAAAAATTAAGTTGTCCTCAGATAGTTGATTTTTTTTTTAAGTAATCTTTACGCCCAATGCGGTGCTCGAGCTCACCACTCCAAGATCACCAGTGGCATGCTTTACTGACTCAGCCCGCCGGCACCTGGGAACATTGCTTCTTAACCCTCTTGGGCATCTGAACCCCCAAAAGATTCTGATTCGGTGGGTCTGGGCAGGGCCTGAGCAGCAGAGAGTCTGAAAAGCTCCTCAAGTGGGTCCCTGCTTTCTCAGTTCTGCCGAGAAGAGTGGTCACCCCACCATCTCCACTTCCTCACCTCCCATGTACTACTCCTTGACCATGACTCTGTGGCTTCTGCCCCCATGGCACAAGGCTGAGACTGCTCTAGGAACGGCTTCCCCACTGCTGAGAATTATGCGCATTTACCGCTTTCCTTCTCCTTGAGCCTGCTCACATCCTCCTTCTCAAAACCCTCGGCTTCCAGACACCCACTCCCTCCTGGTACTGCTTCTCTGTTTAAATACTGGTGCTTCCCAGAGCCCTCCTCTTCTTACCTGACCTGCTGATCTTACCCGGGGCTGGGCTTAGTCATCACCCATGCCCACCAGCAGCTCCAAAATCCCCAGTCTCGCCCATTGTCTCTCCGGTCGCCAACACCCACCATCCGGATATGGCCACTGTGCATTTTCCTGCAGGCATCTCAACCTTAACATCTGCAGAGCCCAGGTCTCTCTCCTCCGCACCCTCTCCCCCAGCTCTGCGGCTTACCAGCTGTGTCCAAGTGCTCAACCTCCTTGACATTCACTTTGTGTGCCTGTAAAATGAGAGAAATCCCCTGTGGGGAGTTTCAGAGAGGAGAGCTCTGGAGAGAAGCATGGCGCCCATGGCCGGCACCCCAGAGGCGTGCAAGTTGCTGCCCTCTGCACCCTCCCCCTGGCCTGGGGCCTGGTTGCTGTCTGCAGTTATACCCATGGCGTCCACATCTCATGAGCTGCTCATTCTGCCAGATCTTGCCTTAGAAACAGCTCACTTTTACCCCTGCTTGCTATTCCCACGGTTCCTGCCCAAGTTCAGGGCTTCATCTCTTTCGGTCTGGCCGATTGCCTCGGCCTCTTTTTGCCTCCCAACCTGTCCCCAGTCAGTGGCTGAAGTGACCCTTCTAGAACAAAGTCATAATTCCGTAATTCCCTTGCTCGGGGCGCCTGGCTGGCCCAGTCGGTCAGTCGGTAGAGTGTGCGACCCTTGATCTCAGGGTTGTAAGCTCGAGCCCCACACTGGGTGTAGAGGTTACTTAAAAATAAAATCTTGGGGGCGCCTGGGTGGCTCAGTTGGTTAAGCGACTGGTTTCAGCTCAGGTCATGATCCTGCAGACCCGGGATCGAGCCCCACATCAGGCTTCCTGCTCAGCGGGAAGCCTGCTTCTCCCTCTCTCAGTCCCTCTGCTTGTGTTCCTTCGCTGGCTGTGTTTCTCTCTGTCAAATAAATAAATAAAATCTTTAAAAAAATAATAAAATAAAATAAAATCTTGGGGCTGCTGGATGACTCAGTCGTTGAGCATCTGCCTTTGGCTCAGGTCATGATCCTGGAGTCCCAGGATCAAGCCCCGCATCTGGCTCCCTGCTCCGTGGCTAAATAATTTAAGCCTTTTTCACTCTGACCATCCCGTTGTTCCCCTGAAGCCTGCCCTTAGAGCATTTCTCTATTTTCTTGCTTTTGAGTCTCGAACACCTGCTTTTTCAGCCTGAAATGTCCCCGATCCCCCACCATCACCTCATAATGCTGCCTGGCAAACATTACTCATCCTTCAAGGCCACGAAAACTGCCTCCCCCTTCCTCGAAGACACTTAGTCATTTCTTCCTCTGTGCTCCCACGACCCTTGGTGAAGTCGCAGTCATCTTTTAATAAACACATCTGCTGTGTGACTGTGTTCGGAAGAGCTTTGTGAATATTAACTCACTTAATTTTCATACAACCCCGCGAGGTGATTATTTTCCTTATCCCTGTCACAAAGGAGGCACCTTTGAGGCCCCAGAGATGTTCAGTCACTTGCCCAAGATCACGCAGGTGAAGGTGACTGAGGCAGTTTTGGAGCCCAGACCGTATGGCTCCGGAGTCCGGGTTCTGATTCATTCCACTGCGCAGTCTCTCAGCTGGATGAGTATCATTGAACGCCTAGTATTAAGCAAAACAATATGAAATTGCCACTATTTGGCCATTTTTGATCTATAAAAGGAGCATATTTATACAGTTCTGTGTGTTAGGCCCTCAGGATGGAGCAGAAAACTCTCTTGTTGATTCACTTTGGCCCCCAGAGTAGGGCACGGGTGAAGAGCAAGGAGCCGACTGAGCACGTGACCTGTTCGAAGGTCTGCGAGAGCCCCCTGCCAAACAGGTGACACCTAAGAGAAGACCTGAAAGAGGAGTGGAGGTGAAGGGGGAGTCTGGGTGAGGGGAAGGGAAGGGACTTCTAGGCAGAGGCACAACCTTGGAACAGCATAGGCTAAGACCTGAAAGCTAAGAGGGAGCGTTGCCCACTCTGTCAGCCAGCATAGAGCAGTTGCTCAAGAGGACTTGTCAAGGGGCCCCTGGGTGGCTCAGTCATTAAGCACCTGCCTTCAGCTCAGGTCATGATCCTGGAGTCCCAGGATCGAGCCCCAGATGGGCTCCCTGCTCAGCAAGAAGCCCCCTTCTCCCTCTCTCACTCCCCCTGTTGTGTTCCCTCCCTAGCTGTGTCTTTCTTTGTCAAATAAATAAATAAAATCTTTTTAAAAGATTTAAAAAAAATTTTTTATTACTACTCAGGCGCCCCTTTTAAAAAGATTTTTTAAATTATTTGAGAGAGAGGGGAGAAGTTCAGAGGGAGAAGCATACTCCCCTTGGAGCTAGGAGTCCAATGCAGGACTTGATCCTGGGACTCCAGGATTATGACCTGAGTCGAAGGCAATTGCTTAACCAACTGAGCTGCCCAAGCGCCCAATAAATAAAATCTTAAAAGAAGAAGAATTTGTCAAAAGAATAAATGAACAATGGAGAGAAGTATTGGGTGGAGCTAACAATGAAAGTGGGCTTTTAAGCAAGAGAGTGATTCAGTTTTAATTGTCTTATTTTTAAAATCAGGTTTAATAAAAAAAAAATCAGGTTTAATGACATATAATTACAGAGAATAAAATCCCCCCCCCCTTTTTAAAGATTTTATTTATTTGACAGAGAGAAACACAGCGAGAGAGGGAACACAAGCAGAGGGACTGAGAGAGGGAGAAGCAGGCTTCCCACAGAGCAGAGAGCCCGATGTGGGGCTTGATCCTGGTCTCCGGGATCATGACCTGAGCCGAAGGCAGTCGCTTAACCAACTGAGCCACCCAGGTGCCCCAAATTCCCCCTTTTCTGAGTATAGTTCTGTGAGTCTTAACAAATGCATCAGTGGTGTGGACACCATCAGAGACAAAATTCAGAGTAGTTCAGTCCCAACCCCAAACTCCTTGGCGCCACTCCTTTGTGGCCAGCCCCTCCCCCACACTCAGGAAACCACTAGTCTGTTCTCTTGCTTCCGGTTTGCCTTTTCCAGAATGTCATATGGATGACGAGCTCAAATAGCACGCAACTTTTACAAGGAGGCTTCTTAGAATAATATATTCGAAACGTGTCCCTATTATATATGTCAGTAGCTCGTTCCTTTATTGAGTAGAATTACGTTGTAGAGTTGCCCTACAGTTTATCATCGTCTCATCAGTTGAAGGATTCACATTCACTTTAAAAAGCAAACATCCGGGCGTCTGGGTGGCTCAGTCAGCTGGGTTAAGCGTCTATCTTCAGTTCAGGTCATGATCCCAGAGTCACCCAGCCCTGCATGGGACTCCCTGCTCAGCGGGAAGCCTGCTTCTCCCTCTCTCCCCTTGCTTGTGTTCCTCTTTAGCTGTGTTTCACTCTGTCAGATAAATAAATACAACCTTAAAAAAAAAAAAAATCACTGCACCTGGTGTGGACGGAGCGGGGGCTTCTGCCTCTCTGCTGTAGGTCCTGGGGTCTTGCCTGCCTGGGTTGTGAACAGTGGAGATGGGAACTATGTCTTTGTCATTTTTACTGACTGTTCCCAGTAGCCAGTCAGGGCACAGCTGGCTCTCAGCTGGGAGAGGAAGCCACTTGGCAGAATATAGGAATGGAGGGTCAGGTACAATCCCTGAAAGGGTGGGGGGGGGGGTGTCGTGAAAATTGGGGCTTGGCGTTGGGGAAGAAAGGTTGGCAAGAAGGGTCTTATTCAGAGTACTTAACTTCAACTACTTCAACTTGGAGCAAAAGTAAGGAAGCAAAACAAAACCCCCTAACAATCCAATTAAAACCCGCTTAACAGGGCTCCTGGGTGGCTCAGTAGGTTAAGCGTCTGCCTTTGGCTATGGTCCTCATCTCAGGGTCTTGGGATCCAGGCAGGCATCGGGCTCTCTGCTCAGTAGGGAGCCTGCTTCCTCCTCTCTCTCTGCCTGCCTCTCTGCCTGCCTGTGATCTCTCTGTCAAATAAATAAATAAAATCCTTAAAAACACAAAAAACAAGAACAAAAAAAACCTTAACATGCCATCCAATGGTCTCCCCCTCCTCGCAGTCCACCCAGGGCTCCAGCACATTAAGCTGCAGGTCTTCCTATGGCCGATAGATGGCAATGTTGCACCGTGTCTGAGCTCACCCATCCTCTCGTCAGACCTTAGGGGAGGGTTAACCGCTTTACTCCCGCGCGGGAGGGAAGGACCACCGTGTGCACTACTTTTTTTTTTTTTTTTTTTTACGCAGAAAGGACTCGCTCACACTCCTGAAGTTGTGCCTCACAGAACAAGGACTCGAGCCCAGTTTCCCCCTGTACAAGACCCCATCTCTAGAGAGAGAGCAGTTCGTTGAGACATTAGGCGTCTGTGTGTGGGGTGGTGCTCCAAGCAAGAGGTGCAAAGGCAGAAGGACAGACCGCCATGATCACGAGGTCTGGTCGGTCGGACTTGCCTTTACTCAGTCTCCACATCTGTGGGGCAGACATAGTGGCTTCCTATTCAGTCGGCCAATAGCTGCTGATCCAGGACGAAGTTTGCCACGGACTATGGGCCATTCAGTTAAATCTGAATTTCAGATACTCGACAGATAATTTTTTTTTTAAAAGATTTTATTTATTTGACAGAGAGAAACACAGCCAGAGAGGGAACACAAGCAGGGGGAGTGAGAGAGGGAGAAGCAGGCTTCCCGCCGAGCAGGGAGCCTGATGCGGGGGCTGGATCCTGGGTCTCTGAGATCATGACCTGAGCCAAAGGCAGTCGCTTAAACAACTGAGCCACCCAGGGGGCCCCCAAATAAATAAAATCTTAAAAAAAAAAAAAAAAGCAAGCTTTGGTGTTAGTTAGAAATTTAAATCTAACTAGGTGTCCTGTATTTTCATTTGTTTAATCTGACAACCTTTTCCAGCCCACAGGGCCCTCTCCCCAGACCCCCAGACCTTCGCCCTGATTGGCTAGCCCCCAATTCCGCTGGTCCTTAAATGCTTCGACAAGCACCCCTGACTCCCACAAATGTACCCCAAATGTAACCCCCTTCTCCGTCTTTTCCTCTCAGGCCTGGCGCTGCTGCTGCCCCCCTCCACTCTGGCCGCCCTGGCAGACAGCTGGCTGCGAGAGGATTGCCCGGGTCCCAACCACGCAGCCTTGGTCACGGGGGCGGCCCCCTCGCAGGCGGTGCTGTGGGCCAAGTCCCCTGGGATACTGGCTGGGAGGCCCTTCTTCGATGCCATATTTGCCCAAGTCAACTGCCAGGTCTCCTGGTTTCTCCCGGAGGGCTCAAAGCTGGCGCCCGTGGCTAGGGTGGCTGAGGTCCGGGGCCCCGCCCACTGCCTGCTGCTGGGGGAGAGGGTGGCCTTGAACACGCTGGCCCGATGCAGTGGGGTTGCCAGCGCCGCCGCTGCTGCCGTGGAGGCCGCCAGGGAGGCAGGCTGGGCCGGGCACGTGGCCGGCACCAGGAAGACCACGCCAGGCTTCCGACTGGTGGAGAAGTATGGGCTCCTGGTCGGTGGCGCCGCGGCCCACCGCTATGACCTGGGAGGGCTGGTGATGGTCAAGGACAACCACGTGGTGGCAGCCGGCGGTGTGGAAAAGGTGCGGGCAAAGTCGCCGGCAAAGTCGAGCCCCTGCCCGGGGCCTGACTCCGATCTCCTCACCGCAGCCCTTCCCTGTCACCAGGCACCCCCCACAACCGCGCCCTGGTGAACAGTGATGACCCGGGAGTGGGGTTGCTGGACCCTCTGACCCCTGTATCCCCCAGATGGGCAGGTGGCCTGCTTTTCTCTACCATTGCCGGGAACTTGCTGTGATGTTCAAAAGCCAAGGGCAGGTTGCCAGGAACCTGGTGTTGGGTGGGTGGGGGGTACCTTGGGCGATCCCCCTAGCTCCCCAGACTGGTTTCCTATTTTAAAAAATGTTCTTGAAGACCCCTTCCAGCTTTTTAAATTTATTTATCTCTCTTTCTGGTGCAAGAAGGTGTTTTTATTAGAGCGGGAGGACAGGACCCGTGAGCAGAAAGAGCTGCCTTCCACTTTTCATATTCTGGAGTCAAACTGAATTCCCGTCCAACTGCCCAATCTTGCTGGTATTCGGCCATTTTTCTGATGCACACAAGTGGTCATTTCATGTGATTTCCCCCAGTGTGAGAGAAACCATTGGGCTGCCTGGTCTTCCTGCTAGCCCCAAGCTCCTTATCTACCCAGCGGGGCGCTGTGCTCACTGTCCCCCTCCTGGCCTGCCCCTAGGCTGTGCGAGCGGCCCGGCAGGTGGCCGACTTCGCCCTGAAGGTGGAGGTGGAGTGCAGCAGTCTGCAAGAGGCTCTGGAGGCCGCAGAGGCGGGAGCAGACCTCGTCCTGCTGGACAACTTCAAGCCTGAGGTGAGGTGGGCTCTGCTTCCCGGGAAGGGGTGGTGGTGTGCAGGGACCCTCACCTCCCCATGGCTTGTGTCCCGCAGGAGCTGCATCCCACAGCCAAAGCGCTGAAGGCCCGCTTCCCGGGTGTGGGCGTGGAGGCCAGCGGGGGCATCACGCTGGTCAACCTCTCCCAGTTCTGCGGGCCCCACATCGATGTCATCTCTCTGGGGATGCTGACCCAGGCTGCCCCTGCCCTTGATTTCTCCCTCAAGCTGTTTGCTGAAGGGACCGATCCAGTGTACCCTGCCCACAGGTCCTAAAGCCAGCTAAGCGAACACCCACTGCCCATGGAATAACACGGTTTCATGGGACCCTCAAGGTTGCCCGTGTTTAACATACAGCATGCGACTCTCGCCGGGTTAGCCTGGGAGGAGGTCTGGCTCGGCCATCTCTGGCCCCTGTGAGCTGGAAGGGCTGACTTCACCCCTGCTCATCTGTACAGTGGGTCTAATAAATGATCAACCTTGCAGATATCTTTGGGTGCTAATAAATGCATAGTAAGTGCTCAATAACTCTTTTTTAAGAAATTACCGTAGCTCATTGACTCTAAGACGCACTGTTTTTCTATATATTACCTTCTCTCAAGTCAAAGTGTGTTTTTTTCTCTGGGTTGCCTGGGTGACTCAGTCCTGAAGCCTCTGCCTTCAGCTGAGGTCGTGATCCTGGAGTCCCGGGATCGAGTCCCACATCAGGCTCCCTGCTCAGCGGGAAGCCTGCTTCTCCCTCTCTCACTCCCCCTGCTTATGTTCCCTCTCTAGCTGTGTTTCTCTCCAATAAATAAAAACCTTAAAAAAAAATAACAATCTATATTGAAATAAGTCCAAGAGACTCATTTTAACAAATGCCAGAAAGAACTGAAACTGATCTTAAAAAAAAAAAAGCTGCTTCCCTCCCCACTTTCAAATAAATAAAATCTTAAAAAATGCAAGCAAGCAAGCAAGCAAGCATTGGTCATAGTTTAATTGACCAGTTTTCCCCTCAATAATACTATATATATTTTATAGTCAGTAGCGTCTTATATTTGAGGCTTTGTGGCATCAGGTCTGAAATTCAGCTGGAACATTCCTCGTGGTTGGCACCCATGTTGTACTGGTTAGCAAATGTTTTGCCTCTCACCTCTGCCTTCTATGACCACCTCTTGGGAGGAGGGGTGGACCTGACCGTTCACTTCTGGGGTCCCCAGCAGACTCTACCATCCAACCTCCATTTGGTGCCCTTTCAATTTGGTTCCATAGTACTATTACTAGTTGGGAGAGGAAGGTAGGCACAGGGCAGCTGGGGCCAGAGTGAAGGTCAGTTGAGGGAGTAAGGGATGGGGCAGGTGGAGGTCCCTGTTCAGGCATCAGACTTTCTTTCCCACTAAGTCAGGACTCGAGGGTCTAAAGAGAGGATCTAGATCCAGTCTCCTCCCTCCTACACACCTGAGGTCTTGCTCGCTCCTTTGTCTGGCCACCCTACCCTTCTGGGGTGCCTCTGGGAGGAAACATGACAGGAGAGCTCCTTAGGATAAACTTTCACTGAGACGACTCTTCCCAGAAAGGCTCCAGTCTGGAGAGGTCCTTCCCTCCCAGAACCCACGGTCTTCTCTGTATCAGAAATCTCAAACTCAAATGCCTCCACGACCCAAGCAAATAAAAGAAATGGGAGAAGCTGGAATAGGACAGAAGTGGGCTGTGGCCAACTGGGGAATGTGTACCGCACCTACAGCATCCCAATTAAGAAAGGAAAAAGAACTTGAGAGGCGCCTAGCCCATTAAGCAGCTGCCTTCTGCTTAGGTCATGATCTTGGGGTCCTGGGATCAGGCTGTGCATTGGGCTCCCTGCTCAGTGAGGAGCCTGCTTCTCCCTCTCCCTCTGCTGCTCCCCTGGCTTGTGTTTTCTCCCGCCCTCTCTATCTTTCTCAAATAAATAAATAAAATCTTAAAAAAACAACAACAAAAACTCTGGCAGTCTGAATCTCAAGCTCACCCTCAAACGCAGAAATAGGTCAGCCCTACGGGCACCTCCAGATCCGAGAGCTTGGAGTGGATCCTATTATCAGAGAAAAAGGAAACAGATCCTGGGCAGGCAAAAGTAACACATGCCTTCCTTGCAAGGGAGTGGATTTCCAGGCAGAGGGGACTGCAAGGACAGATGCTCGGAGGTAGGAAATGGCTTGGATTGTTTGGTGGAAGATTTGAAGACGGGATCAAGAGAGGCCAGATGGCTAGGAGCTGGGCTGGGTCCAGACCACAAGATGGTAGGTCAGAGGACTTGGACTCTATCCCGAGAACAATCAGACTAAAGCTGGAAAGTGAGATACGCATATTTGCAGTGTAGACTCAGTCCACAAAACAAGGATGCATGTGAGGGGGCCGCAGCTGGCGCAGTGAGCCCAGGAGGAGGGTGATGCTGCCCCTCGGAGCCCCAAATGTGGGTCGTGGCAATGGAGTTGGAGACAAAGGAATGCAAGCAGGGGAAGCAGCCTGTGTAAGGCTTGGGGGTCAGATAGAGCCCCATGGGTTCAGGGCAGTAGGAAGAGTTGGAATTGGCTATGCGGGGCGGGGGTTGGGGGGAGGCAGAGGCTGAGGGTGGGTCAGGAAGAAGAGGAATCTCACAGCTCACCTGGTATCACCCTATCTGGCTACACTTCCTTCTTGTCTGGCCAGCCCCAGATGAGGTTTGGATGATTTCTCCAAGCTGCCTCATGCCCAGTGGAGGCCCAAGCTCATTATGGTGAGTGTGCCCATCAAACTGGGTGCTGCACTGGGCATACACTGCTTCACCAAAGCTGGCTGGAGGGTGAGAAGGAAATGTCCATTGAGCGCCCTTGCTCAGTCCGGGTAGGTCTCTTTTCCTCCCTGCTCTGGAGGTGGGGTGGTGAGCATCTCCATCTTCCCCATGAGGAAACTGAGGACTTATGAAGTTAAAAGAGCTGCTCAGCTCATACATCTATAAACTAGTGGAGCAGGGTTGGAAATCTATCAGCCACTCATTCAGTAAATATGTACTGAACACCTACTGCATACCAGGCACCATTACCGACCCTGGACATATAAGAATGAGTAAACAGACAAAAGTCCCTGTCTTGTGGACTTTAGAGTCTAGTGGAGATGCGGGATTGGGAGAAATAGACAATGAAAATAATTGCCCTGGAATGACTCAGTCGTTGAGCGTTTGCCTGTGGCTCAGGTCCTGATCCCGGAGTCCGATGATGGAGCCCCGCATCGGCTCCCTGCTCGGCGGGAAGCCTGCTTCTCCCTCTCTCACTCCCCCTGCTTGTGTTCCCTCTGTCAAAATATAAATAAAATCTTTTATCTATCTATCTATCTATCTATCTATCTATCTATCTATCTATCTATCTATCTATCTATTTATATTGTTACTTAAATTTTTTTTCCAGTGTTCCAAGATTCATTCCCCATTCCCCACACCCAGTGTTCTGCAATAGGTGCCCCCAGTACCCACCACCAGGCTCTCCCATTCCCCCACCCCCCTCCCTCCAAGTCCCTCAGTTTGTTTCTGTGTCCAAAGTCTCTCCTGCTTCGTTTCTCTCCCTGGATTACCCTACTTCCCATAATAAATAAAATCTTTTAAAAAAGAAAGAAAAATACATGTACCTAAGAACAACCAAATGTCAAGTCCCCTCATGGCCACCAGAGGGCACTGCGATCACACCACCTTCCTTTCTGGGCTTCCATCTTCATTTCTGGGTTCCAAAGCTAACAGCCGGGAAGGCTATGAATATCCAATGCATCTCCTGGAGAATGAAAGCTGAGGAGTTCCTTCTTCTACCCATTTTTCCCGCATAATCCCCTCACCAGGTCCCCATCCAACTTCTCCAGGTCTCTCTGACTTTTTAAGGCCCTGTGTCCTCCGAGATCCCAAGGCTCAGATTCACTCCCTGACTTCCATGTACCCACCTGCCCTCGGCTTCCATCTATCCATCCCTCTCCCCAGCCCTCCAGCACCCACAAACTGGGGCACTCCATCCAGAGGGTCGGGGAAGGCAAGAGGTCAAACCAGGTTGACAGAGTCTGTGAACTCCTTTGGTGTGAGTTTGAGCCTGCCAAGGCAAGTTAAAAACAGAAGGCATTTAAAAATGGCAAGGTGTTATTAGTGTCTGAAAGCAATTCAGCTTTGGATCTTTAAAAAAATCCCACTGTGGTGTTATGCGGTGTGGACACATGTATTAATTTATCACTAGCCTTTCAAGACAATACAGTAGGTAAAATTCCATAAATATTTCAGTACCTCTGCATTCTGTTCCAATCACTTTCTGAGTAATTGGTCATTTTGGCAGTTACTCAGTAACGTTTTAAGACAGGCTTGCTGCAGGTCCTGAGTAGTGCAGCATGTCAGACCAAGCTACAAAGTACTAAAGGGAACGGAACGTCTCCAGCTGATCACTCACATTGATGCCTGGGGGATGAGGGCTTTCTGCATTTCTGCACATGGAGTGCTCTTCAGATCCCTGGAATCTAGTAGAACCCTTCTGGAAAGTGATCAGCTCTTCGTGCAGAGCTCTGGTTTGGTGGGTTGCTGCGAAACCTCTTTTCCTCTCTCCCAGCAATTCAGCAGAGAGATTCCGAAAGCCTGAGACAGTACCTGCGAAGAGCTATCCCACTAGCCCCTTGCTTTATTTTATTTAAGATTGCACTTATTTATTTGAGACAGAGAGAGCATGAGTAGGGGGCAGAGAGAGGTGGACTCCCCACTGAGCAGGACCCTCCCCTCAACGCAGGACTCCAGCCCAGGACCCTGAGATCATAACCTGAGCTGAAGGCAGACATTTAACAGACTGAGCCACCCAGGCACCCCAAGCCCCTTGCTTCTTGATATTTGGTTGTTCTTTTTTTTTTTTTTTTTTAAGATTTTTTATTTATTTATTTGACAGAGAGAGATCACAAGTAGGCAGAGAGGTAGGCAGAGAGAGAGGAGGAAGCAGGCTCCCTGCTGAGCAGAGAGCCGGACTTGGGCCTTGATTCCAGGACCCTGAGATCATGACCTGAGCCAAAGGCAGAGGGTTTAACCCACTGAGCCACCCAGGCACCTGATATTTGGTTGTTCTTTAACCAAAGGAAAGTATTTCTGTTTGGGATAATATATTAATATGTGAAGGACAATGCTGATTTATTAGAGGCTGGATAAAAAAAATCATTCTTTCCACGTTAAAAAACAATAATAGCCCCTTAACTGTAATTTCATTGAGAACTAAGCATATTTAATCTTAATTTTTTTCCATGATTTGTTTTGTTTTCTTGGAATGTTAGGAGCCAGAAGGGGAATTCACTGAAGTTTTGCAGCATTTTAGATAAAGAATTGTAGATACACAGTTTTATATTTTTGGTAAACTACCCAACTAGATGTAAGATATTAGGGCTAAAGCAAGGCTTGCATTTTTAGAAGTCCAATCTAATTCCATTGGATGAAAGTGCACTAGGGAAGCCAGAGAAGGTGCAGAAGAGCTGTTTCCATGACCTGTTCCATGGCAACAATTCAGCAACGCTCTGCATAAAATAATTAAAATAGAACCAAAAAAAGCTTCATACATCTTTTCTGACAGTTAATTTACCTTCACCTTTATTTTTCACATGTTAATTAATTTAGTTATCAGGTTATAAAATGGAGAAGTAAAAAATCTCTATTCACTCCCTTTCCCTGGAGAGAGCCACTTTCAAGGAGTTATTTTGAATTCTTCTGGTGGCTCTCTTGAATTGTGAAGATGATGATTTATAACTTTTAAAACTCTATCGAGGGGCACCTGGGTGGCTCAGTTGGTTAAACGACTGCCTTCGGCTCGGGTCATGATCCCGGAGACCCGGGATGGAGCCCCACATCGGGCTCCCTGCTCGGCGGGGAAGCCTGCTTCTCCCTCTCTCACTCCACCTGCTTGTGTTCCCTCTCTAGCTGTGTTTCTCTCTGTCAAATAAATAAAATCTTAAAACAAAACAAAACAAACAAAAAAACCCAACCAACTCTATCATCTCCGTACGTGAAGGACAAAGAATTTAGCTTATACACACTTTTTCCTTTCTTTATTTTTGTTAGTTTTATCGTTTTCTTAATTTTATCTATTTATTAAGCTCACTAATCACTGCACCCAATGTGGGGCTGGAACTCATGACCCCAAAATCAAACGTCACACACTCTATTGACTGAGCCAACCAGGCGCCCATGTTCCGTTAATTTTTATTGGTAGTCTTTCTATTGGTTATTATTATAACTTTAAATAATATATTTAGGGGCGCCTGGGTGGCTCAGAGGGCTAAGCCTCTGCCTTCGGTTCAGGTCATGACCTCAGATGGAGTCCCACATCAGGCTCTCTGCTCGATGGGGAGCCTGCTTCCCCCTTTTTCTCTGCCTGCCTCTCTGCCTATTTATGATTTTTCTGTCAAATAAATAAATAAAATCTTTAAAATAATAATATCTAATCCCATCTTCTTGATGTAGTAACATGTGAAAATTCAGATGTTATTCATACCATAAAATCCACCCTTTCGAAGTGTTCAGTTTTTAGTATATTTATAGAGTGGCAAAACCATCACCACTATATAATTTTCAAAAATATATTTTTAAATATTTTATTTATTTATTCAAGACAATGAGAGAGCATGAGCAGGGAGCCCGATGGGGCGCTTGATCCCAAGACCCTGGGATCATGACCTGAGCTAAAGGCAGACACTTAACCAAGTGAGCCACCCAAGCATCCCAATTTTTGAATATTTTAATCATTCCCAAAAGGAGCCCCATACCCCTCCCCTCACTCACTGGCAGTCTTTATTCTGGTTTCGGTCCCTATGGATTTACCTATTCTGAACTTTTTTATATAACTAGAATCATACAGCATATAGCCTTTTGTATCTGGCTTCTCTCCTTCCTTTCTGTGGCTGAATAACATTTCACCGTGTGAGTAAATCTCATGTTGTTTATTCATTTATCATGATGCCCATATGTCTTTTTTCCATTTTTTTGGCTATTAGAATAATGTTTCTGTGAAGATTCTTTTTTTTTTTAACAATTCTATTTCTTTTTTTTTTTTTAAGATTTTATTTATTCACTTGACAGAGAGATCACAAGTAGGCAGAGAGGCAGGCAGAGAGAGAGAAGGAAGCAGGCTTTCTGTCGAGCAGAAAGCCTGATGTAGGGCTGGATCCCAGGACCCTGAGATTATGACCTGAGCCGAAGGCAGAGGCTTTAACCCACTGAGCCACCCAAGGGCCCTCTTTTTATTTTCTTTTAAGATTTCATTTATTTATTTGTCAGAGAGAAACACAGCTAGAGAGGGAACACAGGCAAGGGGAGTGAGAGAGGGAGAAGCAGGCTTCTTGCTGAGCAGGGAGCCCGATGCGGGGCTTGGATCCTGGGACCCTGGGATCATGACCTGAGCTGAAGGCAGGCGCTTAACAATTGAGCCACCCAGGCGCCCTGCTGTGAAGATACTTGTACAAGTTTTTGTGGGCATGGTGCCTGGGTGGCTCAGTCGGTTAAGCATCTGACTCTTGATTTCAGCTCAGGTCATGATCTCAGGGTTCTGAGTTCAAGCCCCGTATTGGGGTCCTTGCTCAGCAGAGAGCCTGCTTCTCCCTCTCCCTCTGTCTGCTGCTCTGCGTACTTGTCCACTGTCAAATAAATAAATAAAATCTTTCAAAAATACACACACAGGTGCCTGGGTGGCTCAATGGGTTAAAGCCTCTGCCTTCAGTTCAGGTCATGATCTCAGGGTCCTGGGATGGAGGCCACATCAGGCTCTCTACTCAGCAGGGAGTCTGCTTCCTCCTCTCTCTCTGCCTGCCTCTCTGCCTACTTGTGATCTCTCTCTCTGTCAAATAAATAAATAAAATCTTTAAAACACACACACACAAGTTTTTGTGAGCACTTATGTTTTCAATTCCTCTCGGGTATGTATGCTAGAGAATTTCTGGGTCGTGTTTACCGTTTTGAGGCGCTGTCAAACTGCTTTTCAAAGCTGTTGCCCTATTTTACACCCACCCCAGCACAAGAGTTCCAATGGCTCCACATTTTCACCAACACTTGTTATCTGCACTTCTTTTTAAAGATTTTATTTTTTGGGGGGGCGCCAAGGTGACTTGGTCAGACGTCTGCCTTCAGCTCACGTCGCGATCTCAGGGTCTTGGGGCACCCCGAAAACCCTAACTTAAGACCATCTGGGAGCGGGCTGCCACACTCCACGCCACCAAAGGCCAAGACAAAGAGGGGACCTTCGCACCCACTTCACGAGACCTTCCAGGCGCTTCTTCAAGTCTGTTTAAGGAATATCCAGGGCCATGCAGCTGAGCCAGGCAGTGGAGCGCTTACGACTATTAATCTTGGGGTTCTGAGTTCAAGCACCATGTTGGGTGTAGAGGTAATTTAAAAATAAAATCTTGGGCGCCTGGGTGGCTCAGTTGGTTAAGCAACTGCCTTCGGCTCAGGTCATGATCCTGGAGACCTGGGATCGAGTCCTGTATCGGGCTCCCTGCTCAGCAGGAAAGCCTGCTTCTCCTTCTCTCCCTCCCCCTGCTTGTGTTCCCTCTCTGGCTGTGTTTCTCTTTGTCAAATAAATAAAATCTTTAAAAAATAAAAATAAAAAAATGAAAATAAAATAAAATAAAATCTTAAAAAAGAGGGGCACCTGGATGATTCAGTTGGTCGAACATCCAGCTCTTGATCTCTGGGTCATGAGGTCAAACCCTGTGCTGGGCTCCACAGGAAGAGCCTACTTAAAAACAAAAAATCTTCAACTGACAGCTCATGAACCACACGCGGCCCACAGACTTGCTTCATTTGGCTTTCATCAGAGCACACACACACATATATAAACAGCACCACCATTTTGGTTGATTTTGCCTAAAAACCCAGGTTTCTAACTTTTGTTGGAAAATCAGAATGAACATGATTGATAGAGCTGAGTGGCTGCCGTCCCTACAGACGAGCATGTGATCCCTTCTCGCCTCTGTCCTCTGGTCCCTTTGGCCGCCCGTCTCCTGCTTGGCCTCTTTATCCCTGTGAACTCACGACCCCGGCCTTGTCTTTTTTTTTTTTTTTTTTTTTTTTTCTGGTTTTATCCCGGGGACGAACGCAGACTCTGTACTCAGGGATAGCTGGGGGGTGATGCTGAGATAATCTCTGGGTGAGTCCTCCGGCGTCTCTCCCACTGTTACTATTCCCTTGAAATGATGGCAGAGGGAAGACCGGATCTGCCGCTGTTGGTGGTGAAGACGCGGCGATGGTCAGGTCCGAGGCAGGAGGTGAAGCCCCAGGCATGAGTGCGATTGTTAGGAGAAGTGTGGCAGGGAAGAGAAAAGCTGTCCAGGATGGACCTCTGAAGAAGGGAGGCAGCAAACAAACCAGAGAGGATGGCCAGAGGGTGGGAAGGGGAATCATGTGTGTGTGGAGGGAGTCACAGAAGTCAAGTGAAGAGAATGGGTCAAGAAAAGAATTTAAAATATATATATATCCAAAAAAGAAGAAGAAGAAGAAGAAGAAGAAGAAGAAGAAGAAGAAGAAGAAGAAGAAGAAGAAGAAGAAAAGAATCAAAATGTCTAATGCTACTGACAGGAGCCTCTAGGGTTCTTTCCTTAAACTATGCAGGTCCCGGGTGGCTCAGTCGGTTAGGCATCTGCCTTCAGCTCAGGTCATGACCCCAGAGTCCCAGGATCAAGCCCTGCATCGGGCTCCCTGCTCAGCGTGAAGCTTGCTTCTCCCTCTCTCACTCCCCCTGCTTGTGCTGTCGCTCTCACTTTCCCTCTCTTTCTGTCAAATAAATAAATGAATAAATAAATAAATAAATAAAATCTTAAAAAAAATATATATATATATATATGCAGGTCATGCTTATGGGGAGGGCATATGGGGAGAGCAGACAATGTAGACCGTTAGGACAGACAGCTTTTTTCCAGAAGTTGACTGTGAAGGCGGTGGGGGGTGACGTGTTGTGAAGGATGGAGACTCGGTTGTTTGTTGGCTGGTTGTTTTAAGGTGGAAGAGATTTGAGCTTGTTTATAGAGCGAATAGTCTGGGTCTTGTGATGTCGTGGGCAGTATAATCTGACCAACTCATCCCCACTATGAAACATGTAGAAATTTGGCCTAAAATCAAGTAAACATCCTTCACAGCTGGGTTTCAAGAAAGGAAGGGGAATCCCCCGCCAACAAAGAGGAAACTGAAAAAGTGGAGAGTTGGGGCTGTAAATCTTGGCAACATAGGGGCTGGGGTTCTCTCCTCACGGAGAGACTGGAGATAAGGTCTCTCCTGGGGGCACTGAAAACAGAGACCCTACAATGAAACTCCTCCCTATCCTTAGGGACACTCTCAATGAAAGAGTAAACTAGGAAAAAAAAATCTTTCTATGGAAGTGCCTAGCCTAGGTGGCTCAGTCGGTTAAACCTTTGAGCCTTCAGCTCAGGTCATGATCCCAGGGTCCTGGGATCGAGCCCCACAGCGGGCTCCTTGCTGGGCAGGAAGCCTGCTTCTCCCTCTCTCGAGCCCCCTGCTTGTGTTCCCTCTCTAGCTTGTCTCTCTTTGTCAGATAAATAAACCTTTAAAAAGAAAAAATCTTTCCATCAGCTCAGAGGGCACAGAAGAACCTTGTGGGCTTACCCTGAAATCCAATGGCGATAGAAAATCTTGCCTCGGAATTCACTGCCGAAGGCTTGCCCTGGCTTGGTTTTGAGGTTCGAGTTTACACCATCTGTATGGTCATGGAAGCCCAGATAGAGGAACAAATAACTCGGTCTAGGGTTGGGAATACCCTTGAAGCATCCTTGACAGGGGCAAACCCAGAACTCTCTAGAAAGACACCCTCAAACTTAGTCACGTGGCTTCCAACTGATAAGGCCCTGCCGACTCTGAGTTCGCAGTCCCAAATTAGAAACTTAAGAGGAAATCATCTGTCACCAATGAAAGTAAGCACCCTAGAACTCCAGACAACACAGTTATTAGAAGAATTAAAAGAGGGGCTCCTAGGTGGCTCGGTAGTTAAGGCGTCTGCCCTCAGCTCAGGTCATGATCTCAGAGTCCCAGGTTCAAACCCGGCTCGGCAGGAAGCCTGCTTCTCCCTGTCTCACTCCCCCTGCTTGTGTTCCCTCTCTGGCTGTGTTTCTCTCTGTCAAATAAACAAATAAAATCTTTAAAAAAAAAAAAAAAAAGATGACTTTGGGGACAGCAGGCTGGGCGCAGCGGAGGGAAGCTCACATTCACCCACGCATGCGTGCACCCCTCCTTCATTTCACAGCATCCTTAGAGATCAAGCTAGAAAAGTCCCCATAGGGCATCTTGTTCGACTTTCAACTTTCTTGTGCAGAGAAAGAATGTGAGTCCCAGTAACAAAACAACTGCTTTTCTGAAGTCTCCGGTGCATGGGTGACCCGCTGAGTGCTCCTAACATTGCGTGTGTGTGTGTGTGTGTGTGTGTGTGCGCGCGCGCGTTTCCGTGTTTCCCTGGTGGACAGTTTGGCCCCCGGGGGGCAGAGTCCCTGCAATCCAGCCCTGTCAGCTGATGGTGACAATGAGAAGTGACACCCTTATTCAGCTCCTGAGTGACAGAGATGGGACGGGAGCCCTGATCCCTAGCTTGTATCAGTTCTGTGTCCCTGTCTTATGTCACTCCGTCCAATCCCAGCCCTGCCACTAGAGAGACTAAACTCTTCTAGAGCAGGGGTTTAGGTCTGATTCCTCTGCCCCCAAGGCCTGGCTCAGAGTGCCCTGCTGTTACTTCAACTTCCTTCCTTCCTTCCTTCAGGCAACCAGGGAGTGAGAGGGGAGGTCCAGCCCAAGTGCTCAGAGGCTCTCCTGAGCAGGAAGGAAGAGCTGACTCCTCGCCCCTGTCCTGCAGCATTTTCCGGGTGTGAACCTAAAGGGGCAGGGGTTGCTTCCTGGCCATTAAAGAGCTGCTTTGCCATGTAGGGCTCTCAATCTGTCTCAGTACTTGGGGTGGGGGCGGGGGGGGGGAGGTTGCTGGATGGTACCAGAATGTCTAACACTTTTTCCTAACCATTGCTGATCGGTGTCCGTTCTCTTGTAACAAAGAAAGAGCAGATCTCTGAGTCAATGAATGCTTCCAGCAGCGAGGGAACAATATCTAAGTAATATCTTTGTTTACCTTGTAATATCTTTGTTTGCTTTGTATTTCTTTTCTTGTCTTACCTTCTATTTATGTCAAGTGATACTGGTTTTCCATTTGCAGAAGTGATACAAAAAAAAGGTTCCTTTTAAAATAAATTTATTAAGCAAATAGTAAATCCTCTTAAAGAAAAATATAAAGTAAATAATAGTACAACTGCTAAAGGGATAGGGCAAATATCCTAACATTCATGACTGAAGTTGGGGAAATCGGCCCTTGGGGAATGGAAAGTCCTTCCCCTCAGCTCCTGGCTCCTCTCGCAAAGAAGTCAGCTCAGACAGATGGCTGTAGGGCCAAGGGCAATCTCTGGGTTCCATTTCTCCAGGGTGGAGCCTTTTAAGTAAGCCTGCCTTGGGGCAGAGCTGTCTCCCCACCGATCCAGCCAGCTGGAAGGGAGGGAGGCCGCTTATTAGCAGCCTCACTGCCCCGGGACAGTGTTCGTTTCCACAGTGGATCAAACTCTGGTCTCCTTGGCTGGCCTCCCTCATCCTGGAGGGGTCAGAGTCCGAGGACTCCCTGCTGATCGCCGTTGATGCCAGGTCGCAGCTGTAGGCAAGGAAGGGGTTTCTTCAGTTTGGTTGACCAAGTCCCTCTTGCAATTTGGTGTCAAAGCCACAGCTGAGCTGTAATAAGACAGTCCTTTGCCTAGTCTTGATCTCTGTGTGTGTTTTCCTGGAGGCATGATCTGTGACTCCGGGAGGGGCGGGGGGCTGGCTTCCTGTCTTCTCCTGCTGGCCGGACTGACCCTCGTCATCCACACCAGCCTGTTCGGCATCCTTGGGACCCCCGCACTCTGATCCCGGGATCTTAGATGCACAAGGAAGGAAGATGGAAGCCTCGTGATGATGCCATTTTCCACCTCTTTGGTACCTTGAGATCAGAACCTGCGACGTGATTTTGGTGGCTTCGGGCCCAGAGTCAGCCCCACCCCCAATTCCCTGTGCCGCAGTCCTGGGTAGCCAAAAGGAGGCACCTCTGGGCTTCCCCTGGAACACCGGCTCCATCCATATGGAGCCTGCCCGGGCCCAAGATCCAGAGAATTGAAATCCAGATGTAAAAGGCCGGTGGCGGGTGTGGGGCATTCTTCCTGGGGGCCCAGGTATCATCTTGGGCTCCTGAGCTGGAGCTTCAGGGCCTTAAGGCCTCGGAGGGACTCTCTGAGATAGGCCCTTCCTCAGGGGTCTTTGAGAAGCCAATCCTCCAGGCCCTGGGGATTCAGAACCCCACACTCTTCCGACCTTCGCGCCTCCAGAAAGCGGAGATCTGCTCCATGGTGACCCGGGGCTGGAGGCCCCACTCAAGATCAGGGCTTCCTAGTCGCTGCCTCGGGGTTTGGGGGCTCCCCAGGTGCACGCTGGCCAGCCCCTGTTCCGGCTCAGCCCAGCTCACCAAGCCAGGGGTGCAGGGCCTCTCGTCCAAGGCCTGGGGCCCCCAGAAGGTGCTGCGGGCTGGGGCCCTGGGTGGGGTGCTGGGGACCAAGGAGCTGGGAGGGGAGAGTGGGGCTAAAGGGGCAGGGGGCGCTGTTGCCCGGGCCTCCAAGGTGCCTCCCGGGGTGGGAGGATCTGGGGCTCTGTCCATCAGCAAGGGGACCGCAGAGCCGTACCAGTCCTCTGAGCGCTCTCGAGCAGTGCCCCTGGGCTCGATCCACAGCTCTCCTCCAGGGCGCCAGACCAGAGTTGGTGCGTGGTTGCCGGGGTCCGGGCGCTGAGAGCGGCGGAACAGGCGTTCAGCCAGCACAGCTGTCGTCAGGAGGAAGAGCGCAGCGAGGGAGGCTAGGGCCAGCATGATGGGGACGCAGGGTCCACAGGGCAGTGGGGGCCACAAGTCCATCTCTGACACAGGGAGGCCCTCCGTGCCCCCAAAGGGCTGCTCTGGAGTTGAAGGCATCTGGAGAGATAGGGGACGGGAGAGGAAGCAGATGAGAGAGCCGAGAGAGAGAGAGAGAGAGAGAGAGAGAGAGAGAGAGAGAGAGAGAGAAAGAGAGAGAGAGAGAGACAATGAGTGTCCAGATCGGGCCCGGGGAAACAGACCTGGGCAGACAGAGGAGCCTAGGGGACCCAGAAGGACAAGACAGAGGCAACAGCCCTGAGAGCCGGACACCTCTGGTCAGGCTCTCCACCCAGCTCTCTTCCAGAAGCCCTGGTTCCCTCTTTGACCCGGGGGTGTCTCAGACAAAACTCTAAGGGCCCCCGAGGGCTTCTTTCCTCCTGTCTAGCATGAGGTGCACGCCCCCCCCCCCACCGCCCTATCCCTGCACTCCAGGTGTTGCCAGAGCCTCCGAGGAAGTGGTGGGTAAGGAAATGAGAAGCTCCCCTCTGCCTCGCCCACTCCCACCCTGTGCCACCCCAGGCTGGCACCTTGGATGCTCCCGGGGCCTCGCGACTCTCCGTGGAGTGGGTCTTGCTCTCTCCAGCCTCCGCCTTGCCAGCTGTCGTGTTAGTTGTCACGCGTTGCCTCTGCACCTGTGCCCGCCACCGGCTGTCTCCCTTGCTTGCCTCTGCCCGCTGGGGGGCCCCCCACCTGCAGGGGACTCATGCAGCTTCACCTCACCTTACAGCAGCCCCAGGGCTCCTGGCTCTTCCTTCAGAGCTCTCCTCCCTGAGGAGGAGGGTGTGGGCAGTGGCCTCAGATGAGGGCGGAACGGAGGGCACCATCCGTTGCTGGGCGACGGTGCCCCAACCCCTCTAGCCCCAGTGGAGTGTTTCCTAGGCGACCTGGGGGGATGTGGTCAATGTGGTGGGGAGGCATTTCCTGGCAAGAGGTGGGGCCCCAACGGGCAGTGGTTGCTCATACTGAACTCGATCTCACCCCATATTCAGGCCCCAGGCCCCAGAACATTCACCCGGAGACCAAGAATGAGGTCAGTTTGCAGAGCATGGAGGCTGCTGGCTTCCCCAGGCCCTGTCCCTGGCCTGCCCGCGAGGCCCCAGCCAACCTGCTGCTGCCACCCAGCCCACAACCCCCTCCTGCCTGACCCAGCCTTCCCCATACTGCTCATGAACATACATCTCTTTGTCTTCAGACCACGCGGCCTCAGTTTTGGCTGGAAGACATCTGTGAGGTGAGGCGTGGGTGGAGAGGAAGGCCTCTGGGAAGAATCCAGATCAGGGCTTAGGCCTATCTCCAAGGCTTTGGACATTTGCCCCACCCCCACCCCTCCTGGGGTGAGGGGTCAGAGGAGCCTGGGGGTGGTGTGTGAGGGACTGTCATCAACCACTTGGGTCCCTTCAGAGACTTTTTACTTTGACTCACTGGCCTACAGGTAACAAGCAGGCCTCACATAAGAACCGTGTCGTACCCGAAGTCACGCACCCCATGTATGTGGGAGGGACCAGAGAAGGATCCCCAATCCGGTGAGCAACCCGAAACAACATAATTTTTACTCGGGATTAATATTTTCTTTTGCAAAAATGACAGCCATTTAATGAGAAAGGTTAAAAATATGTATATGATTGTACATTGAAACATTAGTGTCTGGGTGCCTGGGTGGCTCAGAGGGTTAAGCCTCTGCCTTCAGCTTAGGTCATGATCTCAGGGTCCTGGGATCGAGGCCCACATTGAGCTCTCTGCTCAGCGGGGAGCCTGTTTCCCCGCCCTCTCTGCCTGCCTCTCTGCCTACTTGTGATCTCTCTCTCTGTCAAATAAATAAATAAAATCTTTAAAAAAAAAAAGAAAAAAGGAACATTAGTATCTTACCAGATGGTCACAGGGCAGCCTGACTCATGTTGTTCAGTCCTGGTGGCTTGGAGGAAAGGACCAGAAGAAGCACAGGGTGTGTCGTGGGATGGGAGTAGGTGGAAATAGGGTCCGGAGGCCCCCGGCCCTATGACACATGCTAAAACCTGATGTGACTATAATTTGATGAGCTCATAAGCCTTACTAAAACTTGAACTTGATACCACTGAACTGGAGAGTTAAAAATGGTTAAAATTGGGCTGCCTGGTCAGCTCTGTTGGAAGGGCATGTGACTTGATCTTGGGGTCATGAGTTCGACCTGTACTTTGAATGTAGAGACTACTAAAAAAAATAAATAAATAAACTGGGGGGAACAAAAACAGGTTAGGGGGCACCTGGGTGGCTCAGTGTGTTAAGCATTTGCCTTCAGCTCAGGGTCATGTCCCAGCATCCTGGAATAGAGTCCTGCATCAGGCTTCCTGCTCTGGGCAGGAGTCTACCTCTGCCCCTGCTTGTGCTCTCTCTATGTCAAATAAATACACAAATAACATCTCAAAAAAAAAAAACCCAACATGTTAAGATAATAAGTTTTGTTTTGTCACATGTATTTACAACAATAAAAAAGTTTTTAAAAATCTAAATAAGTGAATGAACACATAAATCTGAAAATTATGTATGTTCTGTTTTAGTCTTTCCTTAAAAAATCAAAACACTAGAAGGATAAACATTAAAACCAGGAAGAGCAGACATGATCTGGAATCAATATTGGACATTTTGGGGCGCCTGGGTGGCTCAGTTGTTGAGGGTCTGCCTTAGGCTCAGGTCATGATCCTGGAGACCCGGGATCGAGCCCCACATCGGGCTCCCTGCTTGACAGGAAGCCTGCTTCTCCCTCTCTCACTCCCCCTGCTTGTGTTCCCTCTCTGGATGTGTTTCTCTCCATCAAATAAATAAATAAAATCTTTTTAAAAAATTAGATGTTTTTATTCTTTTTTTCTTTTGAGAGAGCGCGCATATGCACTTATGCCCATGAGTGAGGAGCAGTGGGGGGAGGGGGATAGGGAGCTGTTGTTTATTGGGTACAGAATTTCAGTTTGACAAGATGAAAGTGTTCTCAAGAGGGATGGTGGTGATGGTTGCACAACAGTGTAAATCCACTTAATACTACTGAGCTGTGCACTTAAAAATCATTAAAATGGTAAAATTTATGTTGTATGTATTTTACTACAATAAAAGCTTTAAATAATATAGAAAATCAAAACGTGGAGAAGGAAATTATTGCTGGCAAACGCCTCACTCTCAAATATGCCTGCATTCTTTTTTTTTTTTAAAGATTTTATTTTTGGGGGGCGCCTGGTTGGCTCAGTGGGTTAAAACCTCTGCCTTCAGCTCGGGTCATGATCTCAGGGTCCTGGGATCGAGCCCTGCTTCGGGCTCTCTGCTCAGCGGGGAGCCTGCTTCCTCCTCTCTATCTGCCTGCCTGTCTACCTGTTTGTGATCTCTGTCTGTGAAACAAATAAAATAAAATCTTTAAAAAAAAAAAAAAGGAAGAGATTTTATTTTGGGGGCACCTGGGTGGCTCAGTCCTTAAGAATCTGCCTTAGGCTCAGGTCATGATCCCAGGGTCCCGGGATCGAGCCCCACATCAGGCTCCCAGCTCAGCAGAGAGCCTGCTTCTCCCTCTCCCTCGCCTGCCACTCTGTCTACTTGTGCTCTCTCTCTCTCTGTCAAATAAATAAATAAAATCTTTTAAAAAAAGATTATATTTTATTTTTAAAAAATATTTTATTTATTTATTTGACAGAGGGAAACACATAGAGAGAGGGAACACAAGCAGGGGGAGTTAGAGAGGGAGAAGCAGGCTTCCCGCTGAGCAGGGAGCCCGATGTGGGGCTCGATCCTGGGACCCTGGGATCATGACCTGAGCTGAAGGCAGTCGCTTAACCAACTGAGCCACCCCGGTGCCCCAGATTTTATTTTTAAATAATCTCTACACTCAACATGGGGCTTGAACTCACAACCCTGAGATCACGAGTCACATGCTCCCCAGCCTGCTTTTTTTTTTTTTTTTTAAGATTTTTGTTTGTTTATTTATTTGACAGAGAGAAACACAGAGAGAGAGAGGGAACACAAGCAGGGGGAGGGGGAGAGGGAGAAGCAGGCTTCCTGTCAAGCAGGGAGCCCGATGTGGGGCTTGATGTGGGGCTCGATGTGGGGCTTGATCCCAGGTCTCTGGGATTATGACCTGAGCAGAAGGCAGTCGTTTAACCAACTGAGCCACCAGGTGCCCCTGCTTTTTTTTTTTTTTTTTTTTTTTTTTTTACAGCCTTCTGCTGGGCAGGGTCAGAACCCAGATATCCTGACACTCAGGTTCCTCCCACTCCACTGCTCAAGAATTTCTGAAAACAGAAATCAGGAAGTTACTCAAGGAGTGAGTGGAATAGAGAAGTCTCTGGGTCAGAAGTCTATGAAACAGGTTTTGGGAAGTGTCTTTCGGGTTGATAATGGGGTGCTCCTAGGCTAGGTGTTCAGGGAGGAATCCGACAGCTCCTGGAACCAGCAAGAGAAAACTTAATTCTCTCTCTCTTTTTTTTAAATATAGGAGGGAGAAGATTTTATTTATTTATTTGACAGAGAGAGAGATCACCAATAGGCAGAGAGGCAGGCAGAGGAGAGGGAGAAGCGGACTTCCCGACAAGCAGGGATCCCGGTGCGGGTTCGATCCCAGGACTGGATCATCACCTGAGCCCAAGGCAGACCCTTAATGACTGAGCCACCCAGGCACCCCGTCCTCTTCCATCTCATTACCACTCACGATTGCTCTCCACCGTCGGATTCCCCAGACTCTGAGTCTCCCCATTCCCCCACTCCACCCTCTGGTCCATCGTATTGATAGTACTTTTCTTGGAGCCCACATCCTGGAGTCCCTCCCTTATTTCAGTCCACTTCCTCTACAACGTTGACTCTGTGCAGGATTGCTCCATCCAGCCTGTCTCTGGGACTTGCGAGTCTTTTCCTCCGCCCCACCTTCCTCATAAAGCTTTAGCCTTGGCCCTACAACCGCTTTCCTTTGGTCCTGTTACAGGGTTCGTGAGCCCCATGGGAGAAAATCACACAGCTCACCACACGTAGTGCCCTTGACTCCACCTGGTCCCTCAGCCACGCTGTCATGTGGATCTGGGCTTTGCTCTTTCTTTCCCTTCCCTACAGTTGCTCTACCAGACCTCTCACAAGTTCCCTAAGGAGCTTCGCCAACCTCAACTCTCCCCATCAGCGGATCCGCTTTCTCTCTCTTGTGCGGAAAGCTGACGCCTTCAGGTGGGAGCTCTGGCTCTCTTCCCTGTTCACTCTCAGCCTCTGAGATTGGGGTTGGCCCCTTTGGCTGCTTATCTCAACCCCAAAAAGGATATATTAGCAATCATGAACACCATGCTAGTTCTTGGCTCCGTTCATGGCTTGCTTGGGAATTCTTACTGGCTTCCTCCAGTCGCCCTGAGCCCAGTCTGCCCAGAGGCTTCCATCCCACGGGGAAGAATGATGTGTCCCACTTTGACTCTGTGTTGGTTTTCCTACCTTGTTGCAATGACCCTGCTCCAATGTCCCAATCTCCAATGTACTGCTCCTAGCCTGTGTGCCTTCTACGTGCCTAGCCATTTACTAAGAACAGTTCTTTCTTTCCTTTTTTTAAAAAAGATTTTATGTATTTATTTGACAGAGAGAAACACAGCTAGAGAAGGGACGCAAGCAGGCAGAGTGAGAGAGGGAGAAGCAGGCTTCCCGCCGAGCAGGGAGCCCAATGTGGGGCTCGATCCCAGGTCTCCAGGATCATGCCTTGAGCCGAAGGCAGACACTAAACCGACTGAGCCACCGGGGCGCCCCTGCCCTTGTTTTTTTTTTTTTATCAGCTGAGTGGACAAGAATAGGTGCTGATGGAAGAGGGGACAAATGACATCTCATAACTTTGATGAGAAAGGGCCTGAGTTGGGAAGCAGTAAAATCAGCGAGTCTGGACTCTGGCTTGGGGCTTTAGTTTGTCTGCAGCATACTGAAGTGTTGAATCAGGAAAAAAAAACAAACCAAGATTGAAGTGTATGAATGGAACGCCAGGAATAAACGATTTAGGTTTATAACTAAATTATTTGGGGTAAAAATAAAAAGAAAGAAAGAAAGGGAGAGAGGGAAGGAGGGAAGGAGGGAAGGAGGAAGAAAGGAAGGGAGAAAGACAAGCTTGTGGAGTAATTAGGAATTTTACCATTTTCTTATTTCCACAGGACGGAGTGAGAAACAGAAGCACTTCCTTAGCATTCCGCTTTCACCAGGAAGTGTTCTGGAACTTTCCAGCATGAACCATTTCAGAACCACAGCAACCCTGAGAGGTGGGTACGAGTATCATTGCCTTTTTGTCTGTTTGTTTTTTTGCGATGAGAACACAGAAGCAGGGAGAAGTAAAACAATTTGCCCCATGCACTGGGCTCCGGGTGGTCCAGCGCATCCCAGCCCGACACTGGCACACCATACCGCCTGAATTCATGCGTTTGCAGAACACATCAAGGACGAGAGCAGAAGACCAAGCCTCATGCGATATATGAAGGAAATGAAATCCGTTCATATTGCCAGATGAATTCTTCCTGGCACAGCAAGAATGACTGCATCCTCATTCCTACTGTGATATCGTTGTATCAATATTTGATATTGTTATATTGTTCTATGTTCTGGAGGGTGATTATTCTTGATGAGGAGGAAAACAAATACAGGAAACAAAGGAAAACACAGAGTTGCAATCGATCATGCCATTCAGTAAGAGGAATGGAGGCTGAAGGCAAAACCACGGAGGTTAGTGGCTTCTGGCTGGTTTGACTCGAACTCTGGGTTTTAAGTTCGAGCCCCACATTGGGTGTAGAGAGTACTTAAAAATAAAATCTTTTAAAAAATACTCACTGTTTTTTAAATTATTATCTTTTTTTTTTTAAAGATTTTATTTATTTGACAGCGAGAAACACAGCTAGAGATGGAACACAAGCAGGGGGAGTGAGAAAAGGAGAAGCAGGCTTCCTGCCGAGCAGGGAACCCGATGTGGGGCTTGATCCCAGGTCTCCAGGATCATGACCTGGGCCGAAGGCAGTCGCTTAACCAACTGAGCCACCCAGGCACCCCTAATTATTATCTTTTTTTAAGAGAGAGAGAGTCACAGCATGAGCTGGGTAGGGAGGGGCAGAGGGAAAGGGACAGAGAGAATCCAAGCAGGCTCCATGCCCAGCACGGAGCCTGACATGGGGCTCAATCTGTAATCGTGAGATCATGACCAGAGCTGAAACAGAGCAAGAAGTTCAACCGACTGAGCCACCCAGGGACCCCTTAAAAATAACAAACAAAAACAAAAACACATACACACAGATTAAAAAAAGAAGTACCGTGTAATCATAGCTCAACAAAAGGAAATTAAAACCAGATTCCCAAGTGCCTTTAACTTGACCTGTTCCAATCAACTTACAGAAAATTCTTTCTTTGAGGGGCACCTGCTTGACTCAGTTGGGAGAGCATGTGATTTTTGATCTCGGGATCGTGAGTTCAAGTCCTGTGTAGGATGTAGAGATGACTAAAAAAATTTCTCTCTTCAAGTCTTTTAAAAAAAAAAAACATTTTATTTATTTATTTGATAGAGAGAAACACAGCTAGAGAAGGAACGCAAGCAGGGGGAGTGGGAGAGGGAGAAGCAGACCCTATGCCTAACAAGAAGCTGGATGTGATGATTCCTGGGTCATGACCTGTGCCAAAGGCAGATGCTTAACAACTGAGCCACTCAGGCGCCCGGATTTTTTTTTTTTTTTTTAAACAGCAATCAATTTGCAATAGGAAAGAACATTTTATAAAATCAGCCAGTACACACAGTAGAGTATTTAACTGAAACAATAGTTCAGGAAATAATATGACTTGTGCTCTTGAAGCTGTTAAACTGATTTTGTGGTCCACTAATGGGTTAAGACCTACAGTTTGAAAAACATTGTTCTTGAGGATTTGAGTTGAGGATTTGGGTTGATTTGGGGTTGATACCCCACCTTTATTCTCTTTCCTTTTACAAATGCAGAAATCTAGGCTCCAAAAACCAAAGTGATTTATTTACATTCATCCAGCTAATGAATGTTGGATGGTGGACCTCAGTCTGAAAATCTATCTTTATACCCAGTATTCTTGTTTTTTTTTTTTTTTTAAAGATTTTTATTTATTTGACAGAGAGAAACACAGCCAGAGAGGGAACACAAGCAGGGGGAGTGAGAGAGGGAGCAGCAGGCTTCCCGCAGACCAGGGATCCCAATGTGGGACTCGATCCCGGGTCTCCAGGACCATGACCTGAGCAGAAGGCAGTTGCCCAACCAACTGAGCCACCCAGGTGTCCCTTTTTTTTTTTTTTTTTTTTAAAGATTTTATTTATTTGACAGAGAGAAACACAGCCAGAGAGGGAACACAAGCAGGGGGAGTGAGAGAGGGAGAAGCAGGCTTCCCGCCGAGCAGGGAGCCCGATGTGAGACTCGATCCCGGGTCTCCGGGATCATGACCTGAGCCGAAGGCAGTCGCTCAACCAACTGAGCCACCCAGGCGCCCCTATACCCAGTATTCTACCGAATACATAATTTCACCAGAAGATTCAGACATAAGAAACACGAAAACCCAAATTCGAGCCTGCCAGAAGAGAGACACAGGCATGAAAAGACAAAGGAGGGGCATTTAATAGACTTCTCACCGCAGCCAGGGCACCTGGCATTCTTGGGGCGCTGCCCCGTGCCAGGTGGGGAGCAGGAGCGGGAATTCAGAGGTGGAGGACACTGTCTCCACCTCGGAATGGGCCGCGGGTTTACTGGCGGGGGCTTCTGCGTAAACAGATTACAGCGCAGGGTAATCAGAGCCCGGCCGGGGCTGCAGAAAGAACAGCTGGAGGCCGGAAAACGGAGCTCTGTTTGAAGTGGAGGGGCTGGGGAGGGGACACCTGTGATTGAAGGCTTGGTTGGGGTGCAGGGGTGTGGTGGTTCCGCTGATTGTCTTGAAGGCGGAGAACACTCAGGCAGCAGGAGCTGGCGAGCCGGGCACTGGGGACAGGAGGGTAGGGAGCGGAGGAACTCTCCTCTGCAACTTAGTGGGGTCACTTGTCTCGCGAGAGTTTAGTTTCCTCCCCAGAACAATGAAGGATGAACCGAAAAGTTCGTTTTACTTTTGTAGTAAAACCCTTCGTTCAGATGAAGCCGGCTGGGAGACCCAAGGCATACAGGAGAAGATAGAGAATTTTTCTCAACAGGAAACAGACCTGCCATTGTTTGGAAATACATTTTGGAAAATCCGTGCTCGGAGTGAGGGGGCAGATTCTCACCCCCCTATATCCCCACCCCATCCCTTCATCCCCCCTCCTTTGTCTGGGTGAGGAAGTAGTTCTCCCGGCGCCCAGCAGGGGAGAAGCGGAGCCCCCGGGGGCGTGGTGTGGCGGGAGTGGGGTGGGGGGGCGGATGTGAGACCTCCCGCTGCTCCTGCTGTGGGTTTCACCTGCCCCCTTACCACCCCCACCAGCATGGAGCTCCATTATCCACTTTTACTTTTGTATTTAAAAAAATTTTTTTTTATTGGCGCCCCTGGGTAGTAGCTCAGTCGCTTAAGCTTCTGCCTTCAGCTCAGGTCAGGATCCCAGGATCCAAGGATCCACACCTCAACCGTGCTCCCTGCTCAGCGGGGAGCCGCTTCTTCCTCTTCCTCTCCTGCTCCCCCTGCTTGTGCGCTCTCTCTCAAATAAATAAATAAAAGCATAGAATCTTTTAAAGATTAAATATATATTTTTTTAAAAATATATTTTCTTGGGGCGCCTGGGTGGCTCAGTTGGTTAAGCGACTGCCTTCGGCTCAGGTCATGATCCCGGAGACCCGGGATCGAGTTCCACATCGGGCTCCCTGCACGGCGGGAAGCCTGCTTCTCCCTCTTTCACTCCCTCTGCTTGTGTTCCCTCTCTGGCTGTGTTTCTCTCTGTCAAATAAATAAAGTCTTAAAATATATATATATATATTTTTTTTTTTTTCTTTATTTTCTTGAGAGACCCAGCGAGGGAAGGACAGAGCAGGGAAATAGAGGGACAAGCGGACTGGGCGGGAGCTGGACGCGGGCTCCATACCACTGCAGGAAATCACGACCTGATAGAAAGCAAGAGTCCCACCTCAACCAACTGAGCCACTCAGACGACCCTCCACTTGCCACTTTTATTTATTTTATTTTTTAAGATTTTATTTATTTGACACAGAGAGAGAGGGAATACAAGCAGGGGGAGTGGAAGAAGGCGAAGCAGGCTCCTCACGGAGCAGGGAGCTTGATATGGGGCTAGATCCCCTGGGATCATGACCTGAGCTAATGACTGAGCCATGCAGGCGCCTCTCACTAGCCACTTTTAAAAGGCAGAACCCCTCAACGGCTCCCTTCACCATCAGGAGGAATCCAAACTCCTGCCCACTGCCTCCCAGGCCCTGCACCGTCTGCCCACTGGTGGCTGCCCAGACCTCCCCTTCACACACACACTTACCACA
>PITA01011854.1:0-23549 GCA_004023965.1 Spilogale gracilis | reverse complement strand
GGTTCACTCTGCTTTATTTCCTCATGGCCTGTCTTGTGCTAACACTTGCTCTGATTGTCTGATATTCCCCCTGGAGCCTGAGCCAAAGCTCCTGAGGATTCAAGGGGACTGTCCTCCGTGGCTGTTTTCTCTAGCATCTAGAAGGGCTTCTCCAGCATACAGATGCCCCATAAATGTGTTGAGTAAGTTGCTTTGCCAAGGGGGCAGGGGAAGATAGGGAGAGAATGGAAGCTGCCTGCAACAGCAGAAAGCCCAGGGAGGCTTTGGACTTTCACTCCCTGTAGGAGGGCCGATGAGGTGACCCTCACTGCCTATAGGACAGGGGTGGGCCCCCAGTGGACAGTGGACACGGGTAAAATGTGGAAAGTTCAAACAGCAGCTAATGAAGTGGGAGCAGGAGTGAGGCCTCGTGTCCCCCTGCTTCCGCATCTTCTTTCTGGCTCTTCAAGCACCCCATCAGAGCAAACCTGGCTCTCTGCATAGGTGGGGTCCGTGCATCAGAGTGGACCTCTGACAAGCAGGGGGACCTCTGTTCTGAGGTCCCAATTTTGTCATGCATGGAAAGACCAGGGCATTCTCCCAAGGCATTCCCCTCAGATCTCTCTGAGCTGTCATCTTTAACATTCGGTGTTTGGTTCCATCCTGTCGGATGTACTAATGAGGAGGAGAGAGACAAACAATGGTGAGAGAGGAGAAAGAGGAAAGAGAGAGAGAGAGAGATTGAGGGAGAAGGAGAGACAAAGAAAAGAGGCAGAAGGAAAAAGGCACAGAGAGGGGAATATAAAGCAAAATGCTCAGAGCAGGAGATGCGGGGAAAAGTTCAAGACAAGAGAGAATTGGGAAAGAAAGGAAAACCGGAGAGGACAAGAGACAGAACAAAACATCTGGAATGAAGGAGAAGTTATGTCAGCAGGACAGGCTTGTTTTGAAGTTGGAGAAGAGAGGTCAGACAACACATTCTTGGGTGCCGTCCTTGTTCTGGAACTGTGGGCCGGGGGTGGGGGAAAGAGTCCTGTCCTATATCCGGCTCCTCCGGGTGGGGCTCCCTTGCTTTCTTAGGAGGAGTCCTCAGTGCTAGATGGTGGGCCTGTGATGGGTGGGTGCTCTGTATGTCCAGCTACTAGTCATTAACAACCAGAAGCTAATGACTCGGGGCGCCCGGGTGGCTCAGTTGGTTAAGCGACTGCCTTCGGCTCGGGTCATGATCCTGGAGACCCGGGATCGGGTCCCATATCGGGCTCCCTGCTCAGCGGGAGGCTTGCTTCTCCCTCTCTCAGTCCCCCTGCTTGTGTTCCCCTCTCTAGCTGTGTTTCTCTCTGTCAAATAAATAAATAAAATCTTAAAAAAAAAAAAAAAAAAAAGCTAATGACTCCAGCCCTTCCCTGGGCTCCATCCTTCCCTCTGCTTGGGGGGGATCTGCTGACTCAGAGGGTCAAAGAGCAAGTCTAAGACGAGTCCAAGCAGGACTCAGGAGTCTGTCCTAGAGACTCAGGTGGAAGGGAAGGGCCTCCAAACAGAAGGAATCTATGACATCAACCCTGGGGAGTTTTCAGATCTATGGGAAAGAGCAATTGTCCTGTGTGGGCTATAGCTACCAGAAGATTCGGCCATGGCTCCCCCAAGTCCTAAGGCTCTAAGCCCAGAACTGCCCCCAAGGGAGGACCTGTCTACTTTTACTTCCTCAGCTTCCCATTTGCCCTCTGGACAGACTATCTACTCCTAGGAGGGGGATCTAAAGGTGTTCGATGTCCACCTGCAGCACCATATTACCCTTCTCAGAAAAGGTTTGTGAACACTCTAGCAGGTTGAGGATGGATAGATGGGGATGAGGGTGGGGAGGGGAAAAGCAAGCACAGCAAAATATTAGCCTTGGCAGAACTGACATGGGGGATATGGGTGTTCACTGTATAATTCTTTCAGTTTTTCTCTATGTTTGGATTTTTTTTTTTTGTATGAAGTAACAGGGATGACAGAGGAAAAAAATTGTCTGCAAGATAGTAGGCACTCCTAAGTACAGAACATTGGGAGTATAATCCCTTTCCAGGAGAACCTATATTTCAAATATCCTGGAGGACAATGTTTATCCTGAAACATGACAGATTGCTGGTGACAGCTTTTGCAGAACAAAAGAGGGAAGGGAGAACCTTAGGCCACACCCAGAAATGATTAGTAACTCTCCCACCCGAAGCGCTTCGGTTGGTGAACTTTTGTCAACTTTATTCTGCCTGTGTCCTGAGACAGGACACAGTGGACCCCACCCTGTGACCTGCAACCTGTGTGGGGGAGAGGCTGGATAAGAAGTTCCAGACCCTGCCTGACAACTGACCCTAAGAGATTGATCATATTTGCTCAGGAGGTGAGGTTCACACGATAAAGCACAGGGGGAGGGCTTGGATTTGGTATAAAAGACCTGAAAGTTTCAGGGGGGTTACTTTGCACTTGAAACTGCCAGGTGAGGGGTGACAGAGGCCTGAGCTAAGGAGTGACAGGGATGGCTGGGTTTCAGTTGGGGGGAATTCCAGCTGAGCTGGACAGGAACCTGCCTGAATTGAGCAGCAGGGGAGAGCTGTGTGTCAGCTAGCTGGGATGTCTGTAGCTGAGTGAGGTGCAAAGATATCTGGGTCCCGATGGAAGGACTGGAGATGCCTGGGATGCTCGAGGGCATCGATGTGGCCAGATTTGTGTTAGTGGGGAAAGGATGATGACCGCTAGAACAGGTTTCTGAAATCTACTACCTTTTTTTTTTTTTTTTTTTTAAATCTACTATCTTGAGCTGGTCCACACTCCTTCTGTAATCTCTCAGTCTGTCCATTTCTGCCTGGATGACTCTGATGCTGTTGGTCTTGTCGATCATCACCTCTGCTCCCCAGGTGACACAAAGACACGGCTCTTAAATGCTCTTTTCCTTCTTTTTTTTTTTTTTTTTTTTTTAAAGATTTTATTTATTTGACAGAGAGAAACACAGCAAGAGAGGGAACACAAGCAGGGGGAGTGAGAGAGGGAGAAGCAGGCCTCCCGCCGAGCAGGAAGCCCGATGTGGGACTCGATCCCGGGTCTCCGGGATCATGACCTGAGCTGAAGGCAGTGGCTTAACCAACTGAGCCACCCAGGCGTCCCTGCTCTTTTCCTTCTGATCTGAGACCAGCACAAAGCTAAGAATTTGAACTCTGCCCCAGATGTCCCCCAAGCCAGGCCGGTCCATCCCAGGCAGATTTCAGTTAGGTTTTGCTCTGACTGCTGGTTTGGTAAACTCAACCATCCCCGTGATTTGGAGATGGTGTCCATGTCTTTACAAACTCTTTTCCTGCTTCATGCCAGGATCCCTTAACACAGCTTGGTCCAGATAGAGGGTTAGGACGGATCTTATCTGGGATAGAAGAAGGGGGTTTCCTACCTTCAGACCGGGGAGGACAGAAGGTTTAAGGGCATAGAAGACAATTTTCCAGGAGCAGGACTAGAGACTAGGGACAATCCTTTCTATGCCCAAGACTAGGTCAGTTAGGTGTGAGTTAAAGGACAAAGAATGCTGAGTCTCAATTGGGGATGAGGGTTGCCTGGCTAGATGAAGTTCAAAGGGAAAAGACTAACCCTTGACTTTCTGCTTTCTTTCCACTTCAGCCCCAGAATGTTGACCATTGCTCTTCTTGCCCTTCTCTGTGCATCAGCCTCGGCCAATGCCAGTAAGTGAGAAGCCAGGAGCCCAGCACTAGCATCATGGGGAGGCAGCCTTCTGCACTGCTGGTGGCCAAGGCTTTCAGAGGCTGGCTTGGAGTGGCGGGCACTGTGTTGTGGGAGGTATAGGGGCGGCGGGGAGAAACCGAGCTCTTGAGATTTCTCCCTCTGACTCTTACTGTCCGCTCCAGTTCAGCCTAGGGCCTCTTCCTACAATGGAGAGTATGGAGGCGGTGGAGGAGAACGATTTTCACATTCTGGCTACCAGCTGGAGGGCCCCATCACCGCCATCCGTGTTCGGGTCAACAGATATTACATCGTAGGGTAAGATTCTTTGTGTTTCCCTGGTTTGGGGATCCTCTGATCTTGCTGAACTGCCAAGTTCTCAGTCATGTGTATTCCCGTGAACAAGTCCCAGGGATAGGATGGTATGTTCAAGTGGCCAGAGGAGAGAGATCAGAGGCCAGCGCTGCTAAACCAGCCCAACAGCCCCTAGCGCACTCGACCTCAGGCTAATCATCTAGCCCGGCTGCCCAGGCGCCTAGAAGCTGGCTGGTTAGGCCTGACCAGAGGGGAAAACCCCCTTGGGCAGCCTCCATTGAGCCTCCATCTGAGGCCTCACCCAAAAATGTGTATCTTCTGAGCCAGGACTCCATCCTGGGACACCAAAGTCTCTGTCCTCCCGAGTGCCTTCCAGAAAGTTCCTTCGGCTCCTTTCACCTGGGGCAGGCGGGGGTGGGGGGGAGCAGTGATGGGCATGGCAGGAATCTAGATGTCAAAATCAAGCTCCACCACTGGTCTGGTCTGGTTGACTCTGGCTAAGTTACTTCTCCTTTCTGAGCCTATGTGTGTGTCGGCAAGATGAGCCAAAGTTCCCTATATGATCTCAAGGGCTCACTCATCCCTCCCATACTGTGGGACTGGCAGGAGACCTGCCACTCCATCACCGGTTTGCAGATCTCAGCAGGTAGGCCGAGAGGTCCTGAGTTCTGGTCACCCCACTGAGTGTCAGTCTCCCCTCCCTCCCCACCCGGCCCCTAGTCTCCAGGTGCGCTATGGCAAGGTGTGGAGCGATTACGTGGGCGGCAGCCAGGGAGACCTGGAGGAGATCTTCCTGCACCCTGGGGAGTCAGTGATCCAGGTGTCTGGCAAGTATAAGTACTACGTGAGGAAGCTGGTCTTCGTGACGGACAAGGGCCGCTATCTGCCTTTTGGGAAGGACACAGGCACGAGCTTCAATGCTGTCCCCCTGTACCCCAACACTGTGCTCCGGTTCATCAGTGGCCGCTCTGGCTCCCTCATCAACGCCATCGGCCTGCACTGGGATGTCTACCCCAGTGACTGCAGCAGTTGCTGAACCCCAAGCTGGTCCCAGCTGGGCACGGCAATGGGGGCGGGAGAACCTCTTCCATGTGGCTCAATAAAAAAAATAAATAAATAGAAGGACATAGCTACCACTCGAGTCTGTGGGTGTGTGCAGCCAGATCAGCCAGCTGGCTTTGGCTCTGGAGGTGCGAATCTTGTTTCTGGCTATCCGTGGGACGTCATTCTGGGGAAGAGTGGGAGGGAGAGGGTTATAAAAGTCTTGGGCTTTTCTTCTAAGTTATCAAGAGGAGATAAGATTCGGGCTTGCACCAACTCTTTTTTTTCAAGGATAGCTGCTGAGACTGTTTACCCAAACTGGAGATCTAAGGCAGAGGGTAAGGCTTAACTGTGGCTTATGGCCAAAGTCCCAGATGTCCCACTCTCCAGCCCTTCTCTCCCCTTGAGATAGTGCCTCTCCACCAAAAGGCTCTGGACCTTAACTCATTTGCTGTCTATGGCCTGGGCCATTTTCCTTTGCTCTTTCCCAGACCACCCGACTCCAGGCCTATGTTTGTCAAGGAACTTGCTTGTTACTCCAGCCTAGTCCCCTCACTTGTGCCCAGCAGCACTGGTGTCCTTGCCTAGCTTAGCCCGCTCAGAATTGGGCTTCCCTCCCTAGGAAGCCACCACCTCCTCAATAGCTTCTATGCTTCCATGGACTAGAATAATTACGTCACTGTAATTATTTTCTTTTCTGAGCTATAAAGCACCTAAGAGTCACCCTTTTAAAGTGCATCATTTCAGTGGTTTTTAGTACATTCGAACTGTGCAATCATCATCTCGAATTCCAGGATACTGTCATCAGCTCAGAAAGAAAACTCGTCCCCATTAAGCAGTCACTTCCCATTCCTCTCTCCCAGGCCCTCGTAAACACCCATCTACTTTCTGTCTCTATGGATTTGACTATTGCCGAAATTATGACATTACATGTGGAGGGTATCATATAATAATGCGGCCTCTTGTGTCTGGCTTCTCCCACTGGGCATATTTGCAAGGTTCATCCATGTTGTAGCACATGTCAGTACTTGGTTCCTTTGTGTGGCTGAGTCTACAACAGCTATCTGGTCAACTTCAGGATGGGCTTTAAACCAGCGGCTTGGGCACTTGGGTGGCTCAGTTGGTTGGGCAACTGCCTTTGGCTCAGGTCATGCTCCTGGAGTCCAGGGATCAAGTTCCACATCAGGCTCCCTGCTTGGTGGGGGGGGTCTGCTTCTCCCTCTGACCTTCTCTCTTTCATGCTCTCTCTCATTCTATCTCTCTCTCAAATCAATAAAATTTTTAAGATAAACAAACAAACAAACAAACCAGCCAACCAGCCAACCAGCGGCTTTCACAGGGGGCCGGGTGGACACACTCGCACCTAAGAGGCAGAAGCAGCAGAAGGGGTGAAGTAATGGGATTCCTGGCTTTTGTCTAGTCTATAGATTAGGCTTTTGCACCATATTTGATTCAAAGGAAATTTTTCTTTCCTTATAAAGTCTGAAAATTGCTAAAATGAGCTAATCATACATTTACCAAATATTCTCTGCTCAGTGCTTCACAATAAAAGACCACTGAAAGTTGGGCTCCTTTCCTCTAGTTGAAGGGAAGATTTGGTGACGGAAGGGGTGTGTGTGTGCACGTGTGTGTGCACAGGTTTATAGGGGCTCAGTCCTGGGCGCAGTCTCCAGGTTACACAGAAATATGGACATACAAAAATGAAAAGTGGTTTAGCACAGCTAAAATGCAAAGTACAACTGGGCAAAGATGAAATCTCATGGACAGGCAGGAGCCATGAACATCATGCTAAACTACTGAAACTTTATGCTACATGAAGCGATTTACTAAAATTTTGTACAAGGGATTGACAAGATTTATAAGAAAGTCATTTTTTTCTGGTATAACAGATTGAAGGTGAAGCAGGATACTAGTTAAGAGAAGAGGTCTAGATCAGAGATGCTGGCTGTGTCTACAAATGTGAGGAAGGGAAGAGAGGGAGGAACTTGAGAGATTCAAGGAAGAGGGTGGTCTTGGGAGAATTTGATCAATGAATGCATGAAGATGCATGAAGGAGACTCTAGAAGAACTACCATGTTTAGTATCAGCAATTGGGAAAAGTGGGATCCTCTCTAAGATGAGGAGTACAAGGAAAAATTAGCCTTGTTTTTATTTTTTAAGATTTTATTTATTTATTTGACAGAGAGAAACACAGCTAGAGAGGCAACACAAGCAGAGGGAGAGAGGAAGAAGCAGGCTTCCCACTGAGCAGGGAGCCGGATGTGGGGCTCCATCCTGGAATGCTGGGATCATGACCTGAGTGAAGAAGGCAGACGCTTAATGACTGAGCCACCCAGGCACCCTTCAAGCAGATTTTTAAGTGGAGATACAGGGATGCCTGCGTAGCTCAGCTGGTTTAAGTGGCTGCCTTCGGCCCAGGTCATGATCCCAGGGTACTGAGACTTAGACCCACATCGGGTTCCTTGTTTAGCAGAGAGCCTGCTTCTCCCTCTGCCTGCTCTGTTTGCTGCTCCCTCTGCTTGTGTTCTCTCTCTCTCTCTTGCTCCCTCTTGGCCAAATAAATAAAATCTTTAAAAAATAAATAAATGGAGATATAATTCACACAAAATAAAATTTACCATTTTTTTTAAACATGTATGTTTTATTTTTTTATTTTTTTATTTTTATTTTTTTAAGATTTTATTTATTTGACAGAGAGAAACACAGCCAGAGAGGGAACTACAAGCAGGGGGAGTGAGAGAGGGAGAAGCAGGCCTCCCGCCGAGCAGGGAACCCGATGCGGGGCTCGATCCCGAGTCTCCGGGATCATGACCTGAGCCGAAGGCAGTCGCCCAACCAACTGAGCCACCCAGGCGCCCCAAAATTTACCATTTTTAAGTGTACACTTCAGTGGGTTTCAGTATATTCACTAGGTTGTGCCACTATCACACTAATTCCAGAACATTTCTATCACCCAAAAAGACAAAAAGAAACTCCATACCTAATAGCGATAATCCCAATTCACCAGCCTTTCACTAACCCCTGATCTACTTTCTGTCTCTATGGATTTATTACTGCAATTTTGAAGTGCATTAATAAGTATTTTTGTTTTAATTTCTAATACAGCAACTACTGAATAGACACAACCCATATAAACAAAACATCTCTGGGACTTCAATTTTTATTTTTTAAAAATCTGTAAATTATTTTTAAAGTAATCTTTACGCCCAACACGGGGCTCAAATTTATAGCTCCTTGTACGCTCTAGGGACTGAGCCAGCCAGGCACCTCTGGGACCTCACTTTTTAAGAATGTAAAAGGATTCCAAGGCCAAAAAAATTGAGAACTACTGGTCTAACACTTGTTTTGTTTTTTAATAGTTTGGAGATAATCTCTAAGCCAGGGCACTACCAGGACCTAAGACGGATACTCATCCCTGCAAAGGTAGCGCGAGCCTAGACGGCCACCGCTGGGCGGCCAACCTGCGCGCATGCGTCCTCCGCCGGGGGAAACTTTTTCTTGCAGGTCCCTGAGGCGACCCGTAGAGGGCGGGATAGTTGCGACCCACCGACAGGGACTTCCGGCAGCGAGTAGGCGTGATTGGTGGAGCCCAGGACCGGGGGCGGGGCACCGGGAAATTCGAACGGGAGAGGCGGACCAACGGAGAGAGTGGAATGGACGCGCGGGGCCCGGCTCAGGTGAGGCGACGCGAGATGGCGGCGGCGATCTCAGGTACGCGAGCCCGGCCTGGCCGAAGTCTGGAGCCTGGTTGGGGTGACGCGCGGGAGTCTGGTCCGGGTTCGGTGGGTTGTCGGGGAGAGGCTGAAATGGCGCAGGGGCGGGGAGGGGAAGGTGGGAGTGTGCAGTCCGGAGCTGGTCAGCCCCCCTCGCTCTTTCCTGCTCACTGTTTCCAGCTCGGCGCGGGTCAGTGGACCGTGTTAAGAGACGATTCCGACACTAGAGCTTTGTTTGAGCCTAGCGCACTTTTCCTCTGTGAGCTTTTCCTCTGTCAGCTTCTGTCGAATGGGGACAGTGACTCCCTCTCGGGAGATGACGTGAGTAAGCGAGCGAAAAATAGCTGACACTTAACCGTGAGGACCAAAAGAGAGGAGCTGGGTGCACGTTTGGGGGAAGGGTTCTGTATATGACGTGCTCTTGGGTGACGTGCCGTTGGGAGGTGCGGGAGGGCAGGCCGAGGCTCACACCGGCCGCAGCTGGGTGTTAGTTGACAGCATAAGGTGTGCTGAGATCACGCACCAGGGAAATAAGGGACTTTTTGCTTTCGCTCTAGCCGTGGAAGTCAGTGCTATCTTAGGGTTGGAAAGGCTGTTGGGACATTCGGAATCTTGTTTGTGAGTATTTGTTTACATAGGTCCCTGCCTTCTTCCTGTACACTGAGTTCTGGTCAGTGATTATGGTGGGCACCGTAGTAACTGATTTGAGTGTCCTGTTGTTTGTCAGGCCTTGCGGAGAAACAAAGCTATCTAGGAGAAAGTCAGACACATGAGCTATCGCTAGATGCCAGGCACAGTTGTAAGTGCTTAATGGTGATGAATCATGTAAGTTGGCTCTTGGTGTCCCTGTTTTACAGATGAGGAGACTGAGGCATGATGGATTAAATAACTTGCTCAGAGTTGACACCGCTAGTAAATATTGGGGTCTGAATTTGCACTCAGGCCGTCCTACTCTAGAGCCTGTTAAGGGTTATTCCCAAGCACCTGATACTGTTGCTTTGGGAGCACAACCAGCGCTCACCTTTCTAAAACTCACTGTATCTGCTGCATAGTAAATATCATAAAAATGCTTGAGAGAGGGGCGTCTGTGAGGCTCAGTCGTTAAGCGTCCCCTTTTGGCTCAGGTCCTTATACTGGATTCCTGGGGGTGGAGCCCTGCATGGGGCTCCCTGCTCCACGAAAAGCCTGCTTCTCCCTTTCTCACTCCCCCTGCTTGTGTTCCCTCTCTTGCTGTGTTTCTCTCTATCAGATAAATAAATAAAATCTTTTTTAAAAAAATGCTTGAGGGCGCCTGGGTGGCTCAGTGAGTTATGGCCTCTGCCTTCTGCTCAGGTTATGATCTCAGTGTCCTGGGATCCAGGCCCACATCAGGCTCTCTGCTCAGCGGGGAGCCTGCTTCCTCCTCTCTCTCTGCCTACTTGTGATCTCTCTCTCTCTGTCAAATAAAGAAATAAATAAAATCTTTTAAAAAATTAAAAAAAAATGCTTGAGAGAATATTGACCCTTCCCTAGACGAACTTATAATCTGTTCAGTAGACAATCACATAAATATATGCTATCATGGAAAGCCATGATAGATATGTATAAACTGCTATAGAGTGCAAGATCTGAAGTAAACCTTGGATATTCTGGGAGGACTTGATTTAAGGAACTGATATTTGAAGTGGGTTTCTTTTTTTTTCTTTTCGTTTCTTTTAAGATTTTATTTATTTATTTGACAGAGAGAAACACAGCTAGAGGGGGAACACAAGCAGGAGGAGCGAGAGAGGGAGAAGCAGGCTTCCCACCAAGCAGGGAACCCGATACAGGGAACCCGATACGGGGCTAGATCCTGGGACCCTGGGATCATGTCTTAAGCCAAAGGTAGACACTTAATGACTGAGCCACCCAGGTGCCCCTGAAGTGTGTTTTGAAAGTTGGATAGCAGTTTACCAGGCCTTGGCTGGATGAAAAGACCACCAAGTGATTTTTTTTTTTTTAAGTTTTTATTTAGTTATTTGACAGCACAAGCAGGGTGAGTGGCAAGCTGAGGGAGAGGGAGAAACAGGCTCCTGGCTGAGCAGGAAGCATGATGTGGGGTTGGATCCACCCCCAGGAATCCAGTATAAGGACCCCAGGATCATGACCTGAGCTGAAGGCTGATGATTGAGCTACCCAGGTGCCCCCAAGTGATTTCTTATTTATGATGTTTAAGAGCCAGTGAGGATGTCTTTGACTTAATTTCCTCATCAATAAAGGAAGAGTTAGGGACACCTGGGTGGCTCAGTCAGTTGGGCGTCTGCCTTGGGCTCAGGTCATGATCCCAGCGTCCTGAGATCTAGTCCTGCATTGGGCTTCTTTCTTGGTGGGGAGCCCGCTTCTCCCTCTGCCTGCCATTCCCCCTGCTTGTGCTCTCTCTTACAGATAAATCTTTAAAGAACAGGTGGAGTTTGAAGTATCTGAGAACTGTGTCAGGAGGTGTCAGGGCAGCAGCTGGGAACGTGGATCCTAAGTTTGAGTGCAAGCTCTGGTTTGGAGGTGTGGATTAGGAGTCGTCAGCTTTAAGATAGTAATTAAAGCCAAGAAAGCTGGGGACCGTGCCCTTGAAATGAATCAGAGTAGTAGTTCTCAACAACGGGCAGTTTTGTTCCCTGTGGGGACATTTGTAATAGCTGGGGACTTTTTTGGTTGTTATGGGGGTGGGGGGCCGTGGCCCATGGAATGCTACTGTCGTATGTGTTTAGCATATGTGTGCTAAACATCCCACAATACACAGGACAGCCTATTACAAAGAATGGTCCAGCCCAAAGAACAGTGCCAGAGTCGAGCAACCCTGTGCTGGAGAGAGGATAGAAGGAGCCTAGGAAAAAACATTTAGGATTGGCAGAAACTTACACGGGGTGAACAGAGAGCAGTTTCCCTCAGTTCTCAGGCATGGAAACTAGGGGAAAGTCTGTTTCTCAAAGGAAAGCAGATCAAGGTGTTGGATCCTGCTGGGAAGTCAAATAGGATGGGGGCCAGGCATGTCTACTGCATTTAGCAGTAGGGCCATCATTGGTAACTGCAGAATGGTGAGGGTGGAAGTGAGCTGGTGCCTGGAGGAGTTGAGTAGCAAGAGCAAAGGAGTGTAATAACAATAAGGAACATTTACTGAGCACCTGCTGCCAGCACCGAGCCAAACATTGTATGTACATTCTTTCTGTGGCTCCTCACAATCTTACAAGGATAGATACTGTTAAAAAGAGAATCTGAGGCTCAGGTTAAGAAGGCTTCCGAAGGTCACACAGCTGGTAGGTGGAACTTGTCTCTTGACTCCAAGGCCCATGGGGTTACATACAAAGAGGAGGTGCCAAGGAGGCCTGGGGCCCATATAATGAACTTTGGAGTTAGACTGTCATTGGAAGCTCCGTCACTAGGTAGCTGTAGACCATAGGTTAGCCAGCCGCTATACCGAAAATGAGGGATGAATTCAAATAAAACACTTACTGAGCTTTTGCCGATGTGCCAAATGTTATTCTGGGCACTTTTACATCAGTTACCTAATTTACTGCCTTAACAACCCGGTGGCTACATATTTTCATTTGTTCCCATTTTACAGGTGTGGATATTGAGGCACAGGAATAGCCATCATTTCCTCAGTTTATTCATTTAGTTGTAAGTGGCTGAGCTGGGATTTGAACCCAGGCCATCTTACCTGGAGTAATGAACCTACTCACTGTATGCTAGTTACTGCATTGACATTTTTATGTTAACTTCTTTTAAGTCTTTTTTTTTTTTTAAAGATTTTATTTATTTGACAGAGAGAAACACAGCAAGAGAGGGAACACGAGCAGGGGGAGTGAGAGAGGGAGAAGCAGGTTTCCTGCCCAGCAGGGAGCCCGAAGTGGGGCTTGATCCCAGGTCTCCGGGATCATGACCTGAGCTGAAGGCAGTCGCTTAACCAACTGAGCCACCCAGGCGCCCCAACTTCTTTTAATTCTCATTAAGCCTTTCCAAGGCCTGCCTCACTCCATTTTATAGACAAAGAAACCAGGGCACATGGATGTTAAGCCATTTGCCCAAGGCCACAATCTAATAAGTGTTAGAGCTGGAAATTAAATTCAGTTCTGTCTGGCCCAGGTCTACTTTCTACATCACCACAGACTTCCCCTTCCCTTCAAACTTCCTTAAATACTTCTGTGTATATGTCATCCGCATTGAAAGCAGATTTTTGGAGGCCAAGAGATCTAGGTTAGAATTCTGCTTTCAGGGATCCTAACACTTGGTTAAGTGCCCAACTCTTGGTTTTGGCTCGAGTCGTGATCTCGTGATTGTGGATCAAGCCCTGCTTTGGGCTCTGTGCTTAATGCAGAGTCTATTTTCAGATTTTCTCCCTCTCCCTCTCGCTGACTTATTCTCTCTCTCTCTCAAATGAATAAATGAGAAATCTTAGGGAAAAAAAAGAATTCTGTTAGCTCTGAGCTATAGTATGGTATCCTTCAACATCAAACAAAGAAATACCTTCCTCCTAAGATATTTTTCAGCCCATTCAGTCTTCACGAAAATGAAGAGGCCTTTTGTTGTTGTTAAATTTTTATTATTTTTTTTTCTAACTAATCTTTAAACCTAGTGTGGGGCTTGAACTTGTGATCCCAAGATCAAGAGTTACATGCTCCACTGAGCCCACCAGGCACACCAAACAGGCTTTTTTTTTTTTTTTTTTTTTTTAAGATTTTATTTATTTGACAGAGAGAAACAAACACAGCCAGAGAGGGAACACAAGCAAGGGGAGTGAGAGAGGGAGAAGCAGGCTTCCTGCCGAGCAGGGAGCCCGATGTGGGACTCGATCCCGGGTCTCCGGGATCATGTCCTGAGCCGAAGGCAGTTGCTTAACCAACTGAGCCACCCAGGCGTCCCTAAACAGGCTTTTTTTATAACAGTTTTATCTCATGTTTTCTGATAAAATATTCATAATCTTTTTTTTTAAATGGCTTAGATTTAATAATTGGAAGGAAACCAAACAGAAAGCTTACACTAGAGAAGGATTGCATGTTAATGCCTTTAGCACACTGAACTGGGACGAAAGGGATTGGGGCTTCCTCTCCACCTTATTCCTTTGAAATGAAGATGTCCATGGTGTTATTTATTTTAATGCAAACATTACAGCATTGCAGAACTGGGTAACATAAAAAAGAAACCCGCATAATCCCCATCAAGAGAAAAACCTTCATGAACAGTTGTGTGTGTGTACACATGTAAATGTAAGGCTATGTGGTAAACCTCCGGTAGGAAATAGAAGCACAGAAAGTCAGGCAGTTCACTGATGGTTTGGGTGGGGGAAAATGTCAACTCTTTTATTTATTTTTTACTTTTTTTTTAAAAGATTTTATTTATTGATTTGACAGAGCGAGAGAGGACTCACATGGAGGGGAAGTGGGAGAGGGAGAAGCAGACCTCCCGCTGAGCAGGGAGCCCAATGCAGGGCTCGATCCCAGGACCCTGGGATCATGACCTGAGCTGAAGGCAGATGCTTAACGACTGAGCCACCCAGGCTCCCCAACTCTTTTAACCCTTACAAAAACCCTGGAAGATGCTGGTCTGCACCTTTGTAGTCCAAAGCATGTTCTACCAGCGGCATCACATCACCTGACAGTTTGTTAGAAATGCAGAATCTTTAAAAGAAAAAAAAAAAAAAGCAAAACCTTAAGCATCATTCCAGAGACTGAAGCAAAACCTCCTTTTTTTTAAAATTTAAAGATTTTTATTTACTTATTTATTTGTGTGTGTGTGTTTGAGAGAGAGAGAGAGAGCGCGCGCGAGCGCACACAAAGCAGGGAAAGTGGCAGGCAGAGGGAGAAGCAGGCTCCCTGTTGAGCAAGGAACCGATGTGGGACTTGACCCCAGGACCCTGAGATCATGACCTCAGCTGAAGGCAGATGCTTAACCTACTGAGCCCCTCAGGCATCCCGAAATCTGCATTTTCTTTTTCTTTTTCTTTTTTTTTTTTAAAGATTTTATTTATTTTATTTGACAGAGAGAGAAATCACAAGTAGGCAGAGAGGCAGGTAGAGAGAGAGTAGGAAGTAGGCTCCCTGCCAAGCAGAGAGCCAGCCCCATGCGGGCCTTGATCCCGGGACCCTGAGATCATGACCTGAGCTGAAGGCAGAAGCTTTAACCCACTGAGCCACCCAGGCGCCCCCGAAATCTGCATTTTAACAAGATGTTCCAGACTATTTGTCTAAACCCGACAATCGACACCCCACTGCACTTAGTTGTAGAGCAAGGAAGGAACTGGGGTCAAGCTTGGGGCCACCTACAGTACAGCCAACATGGAAAGGGTTGCCCTGAAATGAGCTGGGGGCCTCGGGCCCTCCCAAGGTGTCCCCCAGGACCTCAGCCTCCACCTCCAGTCCATCTTCCCTGCCCCTCTGTCAAGGTAAAGAGGGTCTCTAATCTACTTAAGATGCTGGGATTTGTTTTGTTTTTAGGCTCTGCTTCTTCTTTTGAGGAGCAAAAAGACAAAATGTGGGCCATGAAACAAGACGTAATGGGCACAGGCCCCAGGTATAATAAATATTCTGAGGTGTTCAGAAGAGCTACTGCACCTCCATGAGCTTTCTCATTGGTAAAATGGCCTGAATAGAACCTACCTCAGGGACACTGAAGATTAAAGTATGCCTGACATGTAATTGGTGCTTAATAAACATTAATGTTGGCTAAGTACGAGCTATGGCCTGCAGTCCCTGACCCGTATATAATTGCTGTCCTCCAACTTTCAACCAAACTCTGGGCAGGCTGCTTCCTGCATAACTCAGCTGGATCAAGCAGCTCTTCCTGCAAGACTCCTACCATTAGCTCTCAGCAAAGCTAGCTCCTGCTGCTTCCCCGCTACCGCCATACTTCGTTCCTCAAAGCTTACCTTCTCTCTTCTAGGAGCTGGTCGCTGTCGGCTCAGCAAGGTGGGGGCTGGCCGGCGCCCACCTCCGGCTCGAGTAAGGGTGGCTGTGCGGCTGCGGCCGTTTGTGGATGGGACAGACGGAGCACGGGATCCCCCTTGTGTGCGCGGCCTGGACAGCTGTTCCCTAGAGATTGCCAACTGGAGGAACCACCAGGAGACTCTCAAATACCAGTAAGGTTCAGGCCACTCGCCCTCCCGCCCCTCTCCTCTCTCCTAGGCCTGCTCACAGTAGCTCTGCCTACACGGTTTCTCAGAAGTGCCTTTTCGGGAACCTTGCTCCTTTCTTAGCACAGCTTTGTTCTTCACACCTTCGTTTGGTCTTTCAGACACATTCATGGGTGCCCACTGTGACAGGTCCTCTGTGGGATACTTGAGGGAAAAGCTGAAGGCTGGAGCAAACAGTCTCAGGGGGGGAAATGGGCACAAAGAGGGAAAGGGGAAGGAGTAGTAGCAACAGTGAGCAGGGCAGCCCCAGCCTGGCTAGGGTCAGGGGAGGTATGGGAAGGGTTGGAGGAAAACAGAGTAGCCAGCCAACCCAGGTTGTAGCTGGGTGGTGTGACAAAAGACCATCCAGATTTGGGGACAGAGCTCACAGGCGTGGCAGCTACTTTAAAACTCCGTTGGAGCATGAAAGTTCAGAATCTTTGGCCTGTCATTTGAGGCTGGGGGGTTGGCAAACTGGCCTGCAGGTCAAATATGAGCAGGAATCTTACTTGTTTGTTTTTTAAAGATTTTATTTATTTATTCGACAGAGAGAAACACAGAGAGGAACACAAGCAGGGGGAGTGAGAGAGGGAGAAGCAGGCTTCCTGCTGAGCAGGGAGCCCAATTCAAGGCTTGATCCTGGGACTCTGGGATCATGACGTGAACCGAAGGCAGGCGCTTAATGACTGAGCCACCCAGGCGCCCCGGGAGTCTTACTTGTAATAAAAGCTTTATTGAAACAATTGTTCATGGACATACTGTCTATGGTGCTTTCTGACTATAATGATGGAGGTGAATAGCTGCAAAAGGAATCCTATAGCTCACGGAGCCGGAAATATTTACTCTCTGGCTCTTTACAGGAAACGTTTGACAACCTCACTCTAGGCCCTTGGCAATCTGACTTGTTTCTTTTGAGCCTCATTCCCCCAACACAGTCCCCTTAAAACCTCATCTCTGCTGTGGCCTCAGCCACGGCTTCTCTGGAGTACAGAATGCAGACGGCGGGTGTGTGGAGTGTCATCTCGTCATGGTCAGCATGCTCGGCTCCGTTCTGGTGTACAGATACTTCTTGCCATGTGTACTGTGTCAGGAAAAAGATCAGGGAGCCCTGCCCTTTCACTCCATGCTTTGCCTGGACGCAATTTTTGATACTCGGAATATCTTTCTCTTCTCTCTCTGGCAAAACCCTCTTTCCTCAAGCAGAATCAGTTACTCTTTCTGATGCGTCCTCCTCTTCATTTCCTGAATCACAGAAAAGTATGGGTATCTTTGTCCCACCAGACTCCAGAACTCCCCAGAGCAGGGTGTCAGACTCCTCTTGTATTCCTGGTGCTTGTATAGGGCCTGGGGCAGACCAGGTGTTCAGTGGGTGCTTTCTAAGGTATTTATGCAAGAAAAGGGCTAGAGGCCAGTATTGCCCTCTAAGTCTGGGGGAGGACAGAACCCTCCACTAATTCCCTCCTTTTTTCCTGCCTGTAGGTTTGATGCCTTCTACGGGGAGAAGAGCTCTCAGCAGGATATATATGCAGGATCAGTGCAGCCCATCCTCAGGCACTTGCTGGAAGGGCAGAATGCCAGTGTGCTTGCCTATGGGCCCACGGGGGCAGGTGAGGGAGCCAGACAGAGAGCAGCTATGGATCTGAGAGGGGTCAAGGGTGGGGAGGAAAATCTCAAAGCAATCTTCACTCTTTCCTCAGGGAAGACGCACACAATGCTGGGCAGCCCAGAGCAACCGGGAGTGATTCCCCGGGCTCTCATGGACCTCCTACAGCTCACGAGGGAGGAGGGCGGCGAGGGCCGGCCATGGGCGCTCTCTGTCACTATGTCCTACTTAGAGATCTACCAGGAAAAGGTGAGGCCCCACTCTGGTTGGGGCGGGGAGAGATGAAGGTCAAGCAAAATAAGATCCAGTTCTTGACCGGGAAGCTCTGCCCTAGCAAGGACGCAAGACCTGGACAGAGGATGGGGTAGCAGATGGTGCACCTCTCACATGCCAGCAGAAGAAGGGGACTGATGCCCAGGAAGTAAGCAACCTGTGTCTGGAGAACTGGCCCTACCTCTCCTTGTTCCAACAGGTACTAGACCTCTTGGACCCTGCATCAGGAGACCTGGTGATCCGAGAAGACTGTCGGGGAAACATCCTGATTCCGGGCCTCACGCAGAAGCCCATCACTAGCTTTGCTGATTTTGAGCGGCACTTCCTGCCAGCCAGTAGAAATCGGACGGTGGGAGCCACCCGACTCAACCAGCGCTCCTCCCGCAGTCATGCTGTGCTCCTCGTTAAGGTGAGGCCCGCTTACAGGGGGAGGACCTGAGAAGCCCCTCGAGGCTGAATTAAGTTTGGAGGTCCTTTCTTTTAACCCTAGGTGGATCAGCGGGAACGCCTGGCCCCGTTTCGCCAGCGGGAGGGTAAACTCTACCTGATCGACTTGGCTGGCTCCGAGGACAATCGGCGCACGGGTAACAAGGGTCTGCGGCTGAAGGAAAGTGGAGCCATCAACTCCTCCCTCTTTGTGCTGGGCAAGGTGGTGGATGCGCTGAACCAGGGCCTCCCTCGTGTGCCTTACCGGGACAGCAAGCTCACTCGCCTGTTGCAGGTCAGGCCACCCGTCTCAGGGTGACAAGGGGCTGGAGAAGGAGGTTCTCAGGTGTGTCGGGAGGCTAGGGAACCACAGTCAAGGAATGGAAGTGTGGGGCTTCTCATCTGCCTATCCTGCTCAATCCCCATGCCTCAGGATTCTCTGGGTGGCTCAGCCCACAGCATCCTCATTGCCAACATTGCCCCAGAGAGACGCTTCTACCTAGATACAGTCTCTGCGCTCAACTTTGCTGCCAGGTCCAAGGAGGTGATCAACCGGCCTTTTACCAATGAGACTCTGCAGCTTCATGGTGAGGATTGGGGTTGGCCAGAGTGCAAAGGGCAGATCTAGACAACTGGGGAGCGGGCTGAAGCTGCCAGCATCAGCACAGAGGCTGATACGCCCCTCCATCTTTCCTAGTCTTGGCACCTGTTAAACTGTCCCAGAAAGAACTGCTAGGCCCGTCAGAGGCAAAGAGAGCCCGTGGCCCTGAGGAAGAGGAGATTGGGAGTCCTGAGCCCCCAGCAGCTCCAGCCTCAGCCTCCCAGGAACTCAGGTGAGCTGAGGGGGTGGGGCCTGGGTGAATGTCCCCTTAGCTGTTGTGTCTGGGTTAGGTGCAGAGAGTAGAGGGCTTAGCCTGTCATCCTTGAGCTTCAAACTTGAGCCCCTTCCAGGGGGTGGGGGTGGGGATGGTGCACTGCTGTAGTTGAGGTTCGATGGCATACAGGAAAGGGTGCTTGCTTACAGCCCCATCTCATTTTTGTCCTTCTCAAGCTATCTGTCAGCAGTCCCTTCTCCTATGTGCATATAACCAGAGAAACATACATCCTCACACATGGGTGTTACAGGTGAATAGGCAAAGTCTCTGCCAGACACGTTCCCTGGGTGAGCTCAGAGATGGGGCATGCCCCTGGGTCAGACCCTGACTTCAGGGGCTCAGGTTTCAGGAAGGGAGAGAACTTCAGATGATGCAAGGTTGGGTAGGACTGGGAGGTGGTAAGGAGGGAGTTCCTGCTTCTGTGAGAGCCAGGAAGGAATGACCTCTAGTGGTCACCCGTATTTCTGATCCTGCTCTTACTAGGCACTTGCACACAAGGAACAGGGCGGACCCTGCCTTGAGGAGCTAGTTCACAGTATAGGAAGGAAGATTCACAATCAAGTTGGGGTTCATAGGAAAGGTCACATCAAATTGACTTTGAGTGATGATTGGGAGGTAAACAATTCCGGACAGAAGGAACAAATGTTAGGTGTTGTCATGCTCAGATTAAGTCGGGACTCAGCTCAAAGAAGCCTTTCCTACTGCCCATGGGAAGAAGGCTTGGCATTTGAGGTCCCAAGTGGCTTTCAAAGCCCTGCTGAAGATGACCCTGTCTGTGAATCTTTCCCCAACTGTTCTTTCAAAGAAACCAGGCTGCACACAACCCTGGAAGTCACCTTCTCAAAGTCTCCACCTTTCTGTGAAGACTGTGAGTGCCTACAGGGCAGGGCGGGGCAGTATCCTAAAGCCTGCCCGCTTGGCACTCAGGTGTGCAGGAAGTGCTTGGTCTGGTCGGATCTCCTAGCACCCTGAGAGGTTACCTGGGCAGGTAGTGACAGAGCCACATTCACCTGGTGAAACACTGCCCCCGGACAGTCCAGGTGACTTCCTCAGGGTTGCCCAGCAAGTTTACACCAGAGTCTGGACCCACAAAATAGAGCATTTGAAGGCATCATGAGAGGAATCCTGCTGCTGTGGAGAGGGTGATGAGAAAAGGGCCAGGTGCAGAGTAACTTTTGTCTGCTCAGCCCCCTACAGAAGTTAAGTAGCATGGACCCTGCTGTGCTGGAGCGCCTCCTAAGCTTGGACCGTCTGCTGGGCTCCCAGGGGAGCCAGGGGACCCATGGGCTGAACACCCCAAGGCGAGAGCGGATGGTACTCATGAAGACAATGGAGGAGAAGGATTTGGAGATTGAGGTAAGTGTGGGGGCTGGGAGGCCTATTGGCCTTGAGAAGCAATCTGAGCATCTTCAGATAGGGAAAGGAGCCAGAAGGCTAGACCAACATTTCGTTTTTACCTAACACTGGAATTCCTGCTCTCCGGCTTCTGCTTGAATGTCCTTAATGTGGCCGGACTTTGAAAAATGATTGAGGTCAGCTCCAAGGAGGCGAAGGGGGTTGGAATCCAGGCGAAGGGAACAAATGTGAGACCTTGCTATTTCCTAGACTTTCTACCTGAATAGTCCCTTCCCTTAAAGTGTTTCACAAAGGGGCCCGTTCTACTTCTGAGCAGCCCCAATCATCAGAAAGCCCTTAATTATACGGGGCTCCAGTTGTCTCCTCGTAGCTTCTCTCTTTGGTCCTCGCCCTGCCAGCCAGGGCCTTAGAGCCCTGCACTCACTTTCCTAACCCACCTCCTTCAAGCAGCCTGAAAGTTTGTTCTGGGTCACATGTCTCTCTGATCCTCTCCCACAGAGGCTTAAGATGAAGCAAAAAGAACTGGAAGCCAAGGTTCTAGCCCAGGAGGCTATGGACCCAAAGGATAAAGAGAACTCGTCTCCTGCAGTGCTCCGACCACTTGCCCGCCGCACAGTCACTGTCGCAAAGCCCCTCAAAAAGGCTGTGGTGATGCCCTTACAACTGAGTAAGTTTGGCTGTGGGGGCCAGGAGGGCCCGGATGACAGATCCTAGAAAGGTGGGAGTTGTTTGGAGGAGCTTTCATTGTTTCACTTGTGTGCTCCTGGGGAAGGCGGGGTGGGGGGTTGGTGAGGACAGTCTGAACTAGAGCTCTGGTGCTCTGTGCTCAGGCACTTAGTAGGGTCAGGGCCCACTGACCAGGGCATGACTAATTACCAACAGCCGAGACTACTTTCAAATACAGGTGTAAGAAAGGTCATATGGAAACCATGAAAGAAGAGGTTCACTTGGGCTGGAGGGGAACCGAGAAATCAGGAATAGGAGACCTAAGCAAGGGAGGGTGAAAAGTAGTGTCTACCGTGATTCTGGTTCACAATTCTTGCCTTCAGTTCAGGAGCAGGCAGCATCCCCAAATGCTGAGATCCACATCCTGAAGAAGAAAAGCCGGAAGAGAAAGGTGAGAGCAGCTGGCAGCGGGAGCTACACTTGAAGGAGAGAAGTAAGGGTAGTGAGCTCTGATGAGGAAAATGGTACTGGCCATGGTGCTCTTTACAAGTTGCTTATCCTCAACGTGGAGATACCTCACAGGACATGTAGGAGGAGACACAGCATGTACCTAGCAGAGACAACATCCATCACCTGTTACTTCTCTTTCTGGTGGCTCTCACCCTCAGCAGCTACTTAGGAGGCATAGTGTGTAGCCTGAGTCCCACTCCTCAAACTTAAGAGCCCACTTAGGGAAACGTGACCTGAGCACTCAAGAAATGAAACACCAGAAGAATTACCTAAAAACTGAGATGATGTGGTTGGGGGTGTGGCTGTCATTTACTGAGTACCTTCTCTGTGCCTTCCCAAGAGTGAAAGCCAACTTGTTTGTTCCTTTTTAGAGATGAGGCAAATTTAAGAGCTTGCTATATGCTTTACATTCATCAACTCATTAACTGCACAGCACTCTTTCATAAGTTGGGCAAAATGAGAATCAGTCCAGAGAGTGACCTGAGGGAAGGGTTTTTGGACAGAAACTTGACGGAAAGAGAGGCTAGGGAGGGCGGGAAGATAGCTGCTGTTATGCTCCTATCCTTGGCAGAGTAGTCTAAAGCAGTTTGCTGCCACGGGCTGAACAGCAAACTCTGTTTCTGTCACTCACCTCCCCCTGCCTCATAGCTGGAGTCCCTGGATGCCTCAGAGCCAGAGGAGAAGGCTGAGGACTGCTGGGAGCTACAGATCAGCCCGGAGCTATTGGCCCATGGGCGCCAAAAAATACTGGATCTGCTGAACGGAGGCTCTGCCCGGGATCTGCGCAGCCTGCAGCGCATTGGCCAAAAGAAGGCTCAGCTCATCGTGGGCTGGAGGGAGCTCCACGGCCCCTTCAACCAGGTAAATGGCCCTGGAATGGAGCTGGGGGGTGGGGCTGGGAGGGGAGAAGCCCCTTTGCATCACCACCATCCCTCCAGGTGGAGGACCTGGAACATGTGGAGGGCATATCCGGGAGACAGATGGAGTCATTCCTGAAGGTGAGCCCACGCCTTGGCCCTCTCCTCTCTAGCCTGTGCCCTGCCCCCCCCCCCCCCCCCCCCCCCCCGTCCCTAACTGCTGCTCTCCCTTCCCCTCCTGTGTTGCAGGCGAACATCTTGGGTCTCGCAGCCGCGAGCCAGCGCTGAGGCCCCTCGTGACTGCCAGCTCCTTTCCTCACTGTGCCATTTTTGTTTGTTTTTTAGCCCTCCTATAACTGCGTGTCGTGTAAATACAATTTTTACTCCGGTGTTTCAGCCTGATTCTTTGGACTGCGGGGGCGGGGCCAGAGATATAACTGCCCTTGGGATGGGCCACAAGCTCCTCTGCGGAACTTCTTTGGTCGCCATCTTTGGGAAAAGCGGGCGGAATGAAGCGGGGCAGGATTGTAAATAAACCGCTGGAGTGGGGAGGGGGAAAGGACGGTGGCCGAAAGGAAACAAAAAAGTAACGCGAAAGCCCGAGGAAGACGACCGTTAGGCGGGCGCGCGCTTCGAGTTTAGCCCCGCCCCATCCGTACCCCCGGCGCGCGCTCCCTGTCCTCCCGCTCAGCAACGACGGCGGTGTTATGCGCGTGCGCGCGAAATAACGGCCGCTGGCGGAGAGTGGAGGGGGGTGGAATCTTTGAAGGGGGGGGAAGAGAAGCCGCCCTGTCTCCCGCGCGCCCACCACCTGCGCCTTCGTCAGCCAATCAACGGCCGTCTCAGGGGTCTCGCGCTTGGGGCGACTCGGGTTGCTGGGTGGCTCCCCCGTCCCTCCTCCCGCCAGAGTCCCTCTCGTACCTCCCCCCTCCCGCTGGCCTCGCGCGCGCTCGCGCTCGCGCCCGCTCCAGCCTCTTGTGTGTCCTCGCGCCCCCCGCCCGCCCTCCCCGCGCGCAGTGTGCTCCGCTCCCCCCACCCTCCTCCTCCTTCCCCCCTCCCGCCCGCCCCGCGCGCCTCCTCCCTGGGTTCCCCCTCCCCCACTGCCGCCTCCTCCTC
>PITA01011853.1:0-64908 GCA_004023965.1 Spilogale gracilis | reverse complement strand
ACTCCCAGCTCTACCGCTCTGTAGCTGCATAACCGTGGGAGGGCTGTCTAATCCAAGTGACTTCCAGTCTCCTCATCTGTCAGCTGAGGATCCTAACTCCAACCTCATTGGGTCATGATGGAGATCAGTTACAGGTTTCTCTCTCTCTCTCTCTCTCTCTCTCTCTCTCTCTCTCTCCCCCTCCCTCCCTCCCTCCCTCCCTCTCTTTTTTTAAAGATTTTAGATAGTTATTTGACAGAGAAAAACACAGCTAGACAGGGAACACAAGCAGAAGGAGTAAGAGGGAGAAGCAGGCTTCCTGCCAAGCAGGGAGCCCAACGCAGGGCTCAATCCTGGGACTCTGGGATCATGACCTGAGCCCAAGGCAGATGCCCAACAACCAAGCCACCCAGGCACCACTACAGGTTTCTCCTTACACATAGCAAGGTCCCAATTACGTATCAGTTCCCTTCCCTCAAGAGTGATTCCAAGAGGTTTGGGACTGTGGTGGAGATAGCCCACGTAGAGCTGGCTTCATGAAGATGCTGCCCCCAGCTAGGCTCTCGTGGGTGGGTGAGATCCCAACAGGGAGTGTCAGGATGAAGAAGACTCATGAGCAGAGGAGAGGACACTACGGAGGGACAGTGAGAAGCCACACCCATTTTAGAGAGGAGACTTGGTTCACTGATCCCTCAACTCTGATGTTCTAGGAGCGACTGCTTGGTCAGAGCACAAGAGCCAGGAAGGGGAGGAGGGGCAGAGGCACCTGGGAAAAGGAGGCCGGGACCTCAAATGTCCCTGTGAGGAGTTAAAAGCTGATTCGGGTGGCTCAGTGGGTTAAAGCCTCTGCCTTCGGCTCAGGTCATGATCTCAGGGTCCTGGGATCAAGGCCCGCATTGGGCTCTCTGCTCAGCAGGGAGCCTGCTTCCTCCTCTCTGCCTACTTGTGATCTCTCTCTGTCATATAAAAAATAAAATCTTAAAAAAAAAAAAAAAAAGCTGATTTCCTAGACCCTGTGGAGATTCCTGAGCTGGGAGCAATGTAACAGGCCATGCTTTTCAGGGGCACTGACGGGCGAAGAGGTGCATGGGAAGACTGTGGGGGCAGACTGTGCAGCTCAGGAGACCGAGCAGGAGGGGGCGCCTGGGCCCTATTCCTTCCCACAGTCCCCAGGGGGCAGCTCAGGCAGTGGGCTGCAGCTCAGCCCAGCAAGGAGGCTGACCTGGCACTGGAGCTGCCGGAGCTGCTGGAGCTGGACAGGACATCCTCTGCGTTGGGTAGAACGAAGCCTGCCAGGTTCAGAAGGTCACGGATCATCTGGCCTTTGATGCTGATGTCCAGTGGAGAGTTGGAGTGGAGGCTTTAGGGAAAGGGTACAAGGAACAGGAAAATGGTTTCCGGCCACACACCCAAGTCAGCGCTAGCCCCATGGACACCCTGCCTTCCCGACTCCCGGGCACCATCATGGGGGACTTCTTGCCCCACAGAGGGTGAAGCCTCACTCAGGATGGTTCCTAACTACGACCTTTGTCTGCCAGGAGAAAAGCATGTGGTAGGGAAGAAGAGAGCAACTTCTTGAGATAATCACGAAGAATGAGTGAAGGAGCAAAAAACAGATCATGAAGGTAAAACACAAATTCTACTGTGGGAAAGGTCTTCCCAAAGTCAGCGAGACCAGAGCGGAAAGAGGATCATGAGGATACAGGCAGGGTTGTACTCGGACTGCCCTGAGAACCCACCCACCTCGGGGAGATGTTGACCTCCAGGACCCAGGGCTTGAGGTTCTCATCCAGCATGATGTCAAAACCAAAGAGCTCGTGGCAGCTGTAGGGCCGTCGCACATACATCTTCAGGAGGCTGGTCACGTAGGGTTCTGACCTGCCACGGGGAAGACCAAGTCTTCAGCCCAGCTCCTCCCTGAGGGCCCAGAGACAGGAGAATAGAAGCACCCCAGGAAAAGCAGCTCCCAAGGGAGGCCTCTGATCTGGAGCCACTCCCTCCTATTCTTGGTCCTCAGAAACCGACGCACAGTGTGGTCAGCGTCTGGGGCAGTGGCAGGGTGGCAGTGAGACTCACGAGATGATGGTTTTGACAACAACATCCTTTATCTTCTCCCAGATGGCATCACTATTGACTCCCTTCTGGCTCAGGTAGTTCCATAAAGCCTTCAGTGCCCTGCAAGGCAGAGGGGAGGGGGAGGGATTGTCTGGGGTTATATTCCATGAATGGGTGATGAATAAAAGAGAAAGAAAAAGGAGTAAGATGTCCAAAGGCACTTTCTCCATGTCTCTTGAGGTTTTCAATTCAGAAAGAGAGGAGCTTGGACGGAAACAGACCACTTCTGAATTGCCCAGTGTTTATATGACCTTTGGGTTTTACATCATTCCTCCAATAACCATGCCCCTGAACCTCCCCAGAGCCCAGAACCCTGTGTTCCCCTAGGTGTCCGCCTGATGGGGATGCAGCCTGGGTACCATTTGTGGCCCTGGCAGGCCGTTTCATCCGCATTGGCCTGGTACTCGGCATTCTTTTTGTTGACACTGTAGTTGGTCAGGTGCATGAACTTGTTGCCAAGGCTCTTCATGGAAGGGGAATACCTGGAAGCGAGGAGAAAGGCAGAGGTAAGACAGGGAGATGGCAGGTGGACAGAGTCCAAACGTTTCCCCAAGTTCCAAGGCGGTAAAGGACAAGTAGACAGATCTTTTCAGACGCACAAGAGTCTGAGAAGTATGTCTGTTGGTAAGGTTTCTAGAATACCACAGCTCCTTTTTCATGAGCAACTCAGAAAACTCAGAAGTTTACTTATGTTTACTCATTTCTTATAAAAGGAGATGACAAAAGACCCAGATGAACAGCCAAGTGGGAGAGAAGCACAGGGCAAGATGTGTGGGACTCATCTCCTTCACCCCACCTCAGTCCTGCAGGAAGACACAGCACACATTCAGTGACATAGAGAACCTTCTGGTTGCTTCTTTCCCATGTGACCGCAATTTGTAATAAGAAATAAGAAACTTACATGTGCGTCTCTGCCCCTGGTTCCTGACCTAGAGCTCCTAAATCCCTTATAATTTCCTCAGTGACAAGAGCACTATAAGAGCATCTTTTGACTAATATATGGTCTTTGACCCCAGTTCCTGACACACAGCTCCTGAAACCCTTGTAATTTCCTGCGCGACAGGAGTGTCTTATGTTCTAATGAAGAGACTTTGGGTGGGCTCGGATAGGGTCTGATCACCAGAGAGACCAAAGCCATGATTAGAAGCTTGAAATTTTCAGCCCCGCCCCTTAAGAGGGAGAAGAGTAAAAACAGAATCAATCATACCTACACCATGAAGCCTCCATAAAGTCCCAGAAGTACAGGGCGCATGTTCTGAGTGGGTGAGCCCGTGGGATGTGTTGGAGAGTGGTGCCCAGAGAGGGCTGGGGAGTTCTGAACCCTTACCACACACACTGCCCCATGCCTTGTCTATTCAGACACCTCACCTTGCCTCTTCTCTCTGGCTGTTAGCCTGTAACTGAACTTTACCATCTCCTTTTATGATGAGCTGCTCTGGCAAATGAATGGAAGCTGAGAAGGGGGGTCCCAGGAACCTCTGACTTCTAGTTGACCAGTAAGAAGCACAGGCACCCGGATCGGTGACTGGCGTCTGACGCAGAAGGGGCAACCTCGTGAGACGGAGCCCCAAGCAGGGGCTCGGACCCTGGAGGGAGTGGGGGGCGTGGCCAGTGTCAGAGGGGAGTTAAAATGCAGGACACCCAGCTGGTGTTGCAGAGAACTGCCTCCTATGGGGGAAAAGTACCCCCCAACACACACATTTGGTGACCAGAAGTGGCAGATGTGAAGTGTTCTATGTGACAGGAGACACACAAGAGGAAAGGAAGACTGGGTTTTCCAAATACACCCCTCCTTCTCCTTTGCCCACAAAATGTGTTGTTTTCTGGCTTGGCATCCTCCGGTTTCCCTCGCTCTCAGAAGAACAGATCCCCAGAGCTGTCGGGGCCTCAGCACAGCCACATACTTGCAACTGGCAAAGCGGACGAGCCCATCTGAAAAGAGGTAAATCCGCAAGGGGTCGTAGGAGGTGACGTAAACATAGATTCGCAGGTCGAACTTGCTGCCGCTGATGAGGTAGGGTTTGTGCAGATACCTAAATAGGGAACAGCCGGCTTTAGGGACGCAAGCAACGAACGAGACAGGGCCCAGTGGGTAAAACCACAAAAGCCAGCGAATGGTCCCCAACGTAAAGACTTTAAAACCGCTGGCTGAAGGAGCTCGATGGCTGGGAGGACAAAGGGCAGGAGGACACTATAGACAAGGACCCTCCGGGCTGAGAGGGTGGGAAAACCAGGAGTGGGATGTGAGCTGGCGACTAGCTCACCTCTGTACCAAGAGGGGCCTTCGCTTGGGGAGCTGACTCCACTTGTGGATGACCTGGATACCGATGCCTCGGGCCGACGCCGGCTATAAGGCAAGCGGAGAGGAGATGACACCTGCTGCCGGCCTGATATGCCACCGCTCCCGCTCTCACACCACGACCCACCGCCCGCCGCCGCCATCTACTTACCGGCTTAATGATCCACTTCTGGCGGCTGCTGCTCTCCCAGGCTTTACGTAGGAGCTTGGCGTCCTGAGGCAGGATGAAGGACTGGGGGAAGAAACTGAACTCCTTCTTGCCAAAGCGGCTCTGCATACGAGACAGGTTCCGCCATAGTCGGTCCTTCCGCCCAATCTGGAAGGAACCTGGGAAGTGGTTCAGCTACAGAAGGGACAAAGTGTGAGAGCAGGGAGAGGGCCCAGGTGAGGTCAGGAGGAAGACAGTAAGACTCACGGGTGCCCTTCCAACTTCCTTAGCTGTGACTTCTCGATCCATCTTTATTGTCACCAGCTGATGGTAAGTACTGCCTTGCTGAGCACTCACCAGCAGATGATTGAAACACAAACAAAAAACACCAAAATGTCGTGCCCTCAAGGAGTTGGTAGCTCAGGAATAGCCAGGGAACAGTGATTAAGTAAGACATGACAATCCCCTTAAGAGTCTTTTGCCATGACGGTCTGTATGCAAAGACAGAAAAGCACCTGGCCTTCGTTAAGTCTGGGGGCAAGGGGCTCCTTTGTCAAAACATGAGACCAGAGTCCTCTCTGCACAAATCCAGCTTGGAGGACGGGAGGCAATACATAGTAGTCACAGGGGAGACATAAATTCATGGAAACAGATGCTGCAGCTCAAGACACATCGGAGGAGAAAGCACCTTGGGGGTTAGGGGGCCTGCAGCTCCCCGGAGCACTGCAGCTGCGCCACTGGACGGACGTGACCTGCGAGGGCCCCACTGCCCACTCCTCCCGCATCACCTCCGCTCTGTGCACGTTCCTGGCTTCTCCACAGTCACCCTTCTCTTTCCCCCCTGCCCACACCAACCTCCTCCTGCTTGGTCTGAAGTCAGAGGAGGGGCTCCCCAGAAAGGACCCCTACCTTCTGATGCTCCCGAATGGATCGGAAACTAGGAGACTTCATGTGGTGACCCCAGCAGCCCAGCCAGTCATCATTTCCTACAGAAGGCACATCAGGGAGTCAGTCCTGGTAGCAACTCAGTCCTTGGGACCGAGAGGCTCAGAGGCCCCAGAAACACTGCTGGGCCCGGGCACAGCTCCCAGACCCAGTTTTCTAAGAGTCACCATGGAGGTGTCCTCCAGGAGACCCTGGGGTCAGGAACAGAACAACAGCTCTCTGTCTTCTAACTCTGAGGACCAGGCTCTGGCCTGGAGAGATTTCAGAACTATGTCTTCCTATGAGGCGGGAACTCCTGGCCAGGGTCCCTGCAGAGCAGGAGGTACCTGGGGCCCTCCTCCCACCCAGAGCCCATTTGTCGGGACAGACGACAGGCTTGCAGTAAGGCAGGTGACTCACTCTTGCTGATTTTGAAGTGGGACCGTCCAATGGTCTGCTTGACAATGTTGGGGGTCACTGTGCTCATCTTCCACCGGAGCAGCTTCCTCTGCTCCCAGGGAAGTTTCTCCACTGGGGATAAAGGGATGGTGGGGGTGGGTGAAGAAGAGCAGGAGAGTCAGGATTAGAAGTGGAAATGTGGCGCAGCTGGCTCAATCTTCACTAGGGAGACAAGTCACTAAGACGTATTCCAGGCAAGAATTTCAAAGGAGCATCCTTGGCAGGAGAAAGGGGAGCTGCAGCGGGTTGAGGAACATGAACAGGAGGTAGGTTGGTAGAGAAGAAACAAGGTTAGAGGGCAAGAATGAAGCATGAGATTATGGGGCTGACAAGGGTCAGCTCAGGGACAGACATGGAAAAGTTCCGGGTATCAGGCTGGTGAACTGGGCGGGGAACTGAGCACCAGAAAGGCCATTCTGGAAAGCTCCTTGCCCTTCCCCCAGCTTGGTTAACATCCTTCTCCCGGGGGCACTTCTGGCCTTAGACCCTTGGCTAGGGTTACCTCTCTCATCCCGGGTGCCAAAATAGATGGTAGGGGGCACGTTGGGAAAGAGGCTGTAGATGAGGGCTGGCCGCACAACTTTCTCACTGGAGAGGGGTTTGGTCAGAATCTCCGTGCAGCTCCTACAATGCAGAACAGACGTGTGGTAGAGAAAGGGGAGGCCACAGCCCTGAAGTGCTATTACTGTGCCCTCTCCTCACAGGTGCAGCCTTTCACATTGTGACTCTACAAAGACAAGTACTCAGTAATTAACTGGCAAATACAAATCCCTACGGTGGTTACATGTCACCTAAAGACCAGAATTTCCGATATTCCTTCTGTGATGTAGCTCCAAAATTTCCACTGACAAGCCACAGGCAGGGAAAGCCCTGGAAAGAGTGGTTCTGAGAGCAGGTATGGGATACCTGAACAAAGAGGAGCAAGTGAGGAGAGAAAACAATCGGTATGAATAATGAAAAAGAAGGAAAAGCAGAAAAGGCCTAAGAATTGTAGAGAGTTTTAAAAAGAAAAAGGAAAAAAAAAGCAACAGAAAGGAAAGAAATGGGGTACTTCTGACTCATTTTATATTTAGGCTAATCTGAAGATACACAGATCACAAAGACTTCTCTCCTTTTTGGAAATGATCTGGGACATCGGCATGGTAACACAGGTCTGGGAATCTGGGGCAGTGAGCCACTGGGGTCCAACTGGTGCTTTGCCATGGCTCAGCCAAGGCGATCTCAAGGGATCTCTAAAACCCGAACACCTCAACTATGTATCAGGTACAAACGGAGAGACCCACATCATGTCTTTAAATAGCATCGGGAAGGGAGAAAATAGTTATTATTCTCTCTACTGACCTGACGTGACCCACAAAGATAACTAAGATTAATCTTTAGCTTATAAAGAGCCATTCTACCTGTTATTTTGCAGCACAAAAGAAATAGGCACCAGTACAGAAAACATTTCAGTGTTTTAAATCTTTAAGATTTTTAAAGAATGTTACTGGGCCATGTTACATACTAATACTCAGTTAAATAATTCTAATGCACTCAACTTTCAATTCCTCGTTTCCAAAATATTGGAAACTTTTTAATTTACAGAGTATTAGAATTTAAGATTGCTGAAAAAGAAGAAGGAGTTAAGATTTAGAAACAAGACAAGATAGGAATGTAAAATGGTGTAGTCACTCTGGAAAACAGTTTTGGCAGTTTCTTAAAAAATGAAACAAGTGGGGTGCCTGGGTGGCTCAGTTGGTGAACTAGGTCATGAGCTCAGGGTTGTGAGATCCAACCCCTCTTCGGGCTCGACACTCAGCTTGGAGCCAGCTTGAGATTCTTTCCCCTCCCTCCCCCTACCTCGGCTCCCCACCCCTCCATGCTCACTCTCTCAAATAAATAAATAAAATCTTAAAAAACATGACCCAGCCCAGCAACCGCACTCCTGGATGCTGACCTCAGAGGGATGAAGACTTACGTTCACACAAAAATATGTACATCTCGGAACTGTGTCTGATTGTGGGGCACATTTACAATAATGCAAGGTGGCAATGAACCACCCTCATGTGGGTGGCCAAATATTATGTTTCTCCATTAACTGCTTATTAATTTTCTAAGCACTTCTTGAAATCCTTTTTTTACTTGAACAATTTCTTAGAAACTAACAATCAAATTGCAGCCTAAGAAACATGGTATTATTTTTAAGCCCAAATGATAAAATATGCTTCTGGTCCTTTTCCTTGGTCCTTGTTTGAAAACTAAAGTCCCAAATGTCAAAATCTGATAAAAATGAGTTACACTTAACAGGGCCATTAGTGACTTTATAATCTTTTTATTTTTAATTAATTTATTTGAGAGAGAGAGTGCGCAGGTAAGCCTGATGTAGGGGGCGGTGAGTGAGAGAATATTCGAGCAGACTCTCTGCTGAGTGCGGCGATAACTATGAGAGCTGAAACCAAGAGTCAGATGCTCAACCGACCAACCGAGCCACCCAAGTGCCGCTCTCTTCATAATCTTAAGAGAGACAGCAAATGAGGGTGCATCAATGATCGATACAACACTCACCGAGAGATCACCGCTACTGACTCGCTGGTGGAGACGGCACTGAACGAGGAGCACTCTGAGTCTCCTGGAGGGGAGAGAGCAGAGAAGTCCCACTAGGAGAGGCTGCTACACAAACTGACCAAGCCTAGGGCAGCTCTTCTTTGGGTAATCTTGGCCTTCCTGCGGAGCCATGAGCACCACCCTACAGCCTCGTGCTGCCTTCCATGAGCTTGGCAGTAGCACAGACAGAAGAAGACTGGTGGACCGCAGAGCTAATGAACCAATTTCCCCAGAAAACACTACTGCCCTTCAACCCACAAGGCAAATGATTACTGTGGGGGATAAAGTGAGTCAAGGACCCAGTATAACTGTCCAGCCCCCTTCCCTTGCAGGAGGTGACCACTTCCCAGTTGGAGGTAAGAGGGTCCCTTACTTACCCTCTTCTTCTTCATTCTCGTCATGGCTGCAGCAGTCCTCCAAACCATCTACTAGCTCTTCTTCTAGATCTTCAGCCTCACCCGGGTCTAGCTGGTGGTCTGTAGGTGAACTATAAGAAAAAATTATGCCCCAGCCCAGTCCCTAAGAGAGGTCACAGCTAGATTCTCATTCCTTCATCACCACCCAGTATTTGTCTCCTTCCCACTCAACAACTTGCTGTCCCTTGCCTGGATCACACAACTCATTTTTCTGGTCCTCAGAGCTTCAGTCTAACCATAGTTTCTCAACCCCACAACCCCCGTTGTGTAGAGAGGCACTCTGTCTCCCATCTCCTCTGAAGTCACTCATGGCACTTCAGAGCAAAATTCTGCATACAGAACACCAACAGTGAATGTCTGGTAATTGGCTTCAAATCTCCCTAGACCTCTGCGAATTCTGAACAAGGCCTTCGTGGAGCAAGGTCCCAGAGAAGTAACAAGGCACAAGAGAAGGAGCCAAGTTTGTGTATGCCCCAACTCTGAAATGGCTATCAAAGAAGGAATGACAGAGAGCCTGGTTTGGTTTGGAATTAAGTAGAAAAGTCACAGGCCCCAATGTTTGGTATTATTATCTCTTCCTGGTTATAACCTGAAGCAGGGCTGGAAAACTCTTTCTCTAAAGGACTAGGTAGTAAATCTTTTCAGTTTTTTGGGCCACTCAGTTTGTTGCAACTATTCAACCCTACCGCTGTAACAGGAAAGTAGCCACAGATAGCAGTAAATGAATGGGCAAGGCTGCGTTTCAATAAAACTTTATAAAAGCATGCAGCGGGTAAGATTTGGCCCACACGCTGGTCTAGTCTGCCAGCCTCTGCCCTAAAGTGGAAACCAAAATTCCAAGGCAGCTCAAAAAAATAAAAGCACCTTTGGAGACATAGGGTCAGGGTCACCAAGTTAGGGTGTATACAGTCCACTGCTCTAAAGAAATCAAAAACTTTCTCTAACTTACCTGATATCCCTAGCAGGGGAGTCCGGCCCTGTGGCTTCCTTAGGCCCCTCCTTCCCAAGCTGGTCCAGATGGATGGAAGAGAGGCGGGTGGCCACATCGGCTACACCAAGGGGCTGAGGGGGAGAAGGCGGGGCGGGGGTTTTTTCTTCTCCAAGGGCTAGGGGGTCAGTCGCAGACCCACAGGCAGTGCTGCCGCCAAGCGCACTGGCGTGAGAGGCAAGGAGGTGAATGCTGATGCGTCTGGTACAGAAGACGGTGCCGTCCAACTCCAAGGTACCCGAGGCGCTAGGGAGGAGGCTACTATTGGCTCCAGCATCCTCCTGAGGGAGCTGCTGGCCTACTACGGGAGGCTTCCACTGCCGGTTCCTGTTGAGGAGATCACACTGCAAGCTAGGGCTCATGAAACAAGGCTGTTCAAACTGGCAGCCTTGCCTTGGCTTCTTCTCAAAGCCTCTTGCAGTCAACTTCCTCACAGCCTCCGTGAACCGAACCTCCTGGGTCAGAGCCTGAGAAACAAAGTTGCCGTCCAGGCCACAGAGGGGTGGCTCTGCTCTGGTGGCTAAGTTACTCTGGTTGTACGGGGGAGAGGCCACACTGGGGCTTGGAGTGTCTAAGGAGCTAGGGGCAGGAGCCTCACCTAGGACTGTGCCATTGCTCTTGGGCACCTTGTGTTCCACAGGCTGGAGTGCACAGTCCCCAGTGCCCCCCGAATGATGCCAGGGGACAAGATGGATCATGGGGGAGGACACTGGATTCAGGCCCTCTGGGGCCTGCGATAAAGGCACTTTAGTGCTATTTGGCCGCATGAAGGAGTTGTTGTTTAGCATGGGCTTATAGGAGGAGGAGGGGGTGGTGAATGGAGACGGGATCTTCCCTGAGATGGCAGAGGCCAGGCTCTTCCCTGAAGGGTTCTCCCCAGCCGCTCCCAGTGAGAGGTACGGATCTGTGGATGAGGACGCCATGAGCTGGGCCAGAGGAGAGACAGTGAAAGAAGGGGCCTTATTGGCAGTGAGTCTGATAGGGAGGCTCTTCTGAGGGAGGGAGAGAGGTCTTCTTTCAGGCAGGCCTGAGCGCATGCAGAAGGACTCCAGCTGCTGGTAGGGCTTGTGGCGGGAGCTGGCACGGCGGCACAGCAGGGTGCCGCTGAACAAGTCCGGGAGGGCGTGCAGGTGACAGGGGCTGCCGGGGCTGGCAACAACAGCGGGGCGCCCCGAGCTACAGAGAGCACTGGGGCAGAAGAAGTAGGCCGGCTGGGGCGGAACACCCAAGAGGCTGGGGCCCAAGCCCACTGACAGTGTCCCCACGTGCTTCCTCCTCTCCAGCTTCCAGATTGGCTTCACCTGCTGATGGGCCTGTACCCAGCCTCTGCCCTCACAGGGTCTCTCTGGTGGCCGGGTGGGCACGGAGCCCGAGGGGCCACTCTGCTTGAAGCTGTTTCCCCGGCGGAGGCCAATGCCGTAGTGCTCTGTTCCTGCCGAGGCCATCAGGGGCCCCCATCACGGCCACGAGGCCTCGTGGCCCAATTCCAAACAGGTGCCACACCCCTCTGGTAGTAGCGGCTGCATCCTTGAAGCCCGTCGGCCTGAAGGAAAGAGAAGCCATCAGGACGTCACCATCCAGAGAGGGCAGAGGGCGCACCACAGGGGTCCTCGGTGAAGCATCAGAGCCCCACCTCTGTTCCCCCTGGGCCAACCGGCGTGGCTGTCATTTAGGACCCCTAGAGAAGGACACTAGGCTCCTACGGGGTCTTCCGGCTGCCCTCAGGCAAGCAGGGCTGGCTCGGTCAAGGACTGGGGCTTTCCGGCTCCACCCAGGAGCACTCCCTCGAAGCTCTCTGCTCTCTCTCCAAAGAAAAACACACCTCTCTGTCTCACCATCCATGACTTCTCTGAGTGGCTTCCTTCTCTCTCCTAAGCCCGGTGTGGTCTGGAATAAAGCAAGTCTGGGGGTGGCAGAGAGACCAGCCAGTATCTCCCTCCTCACCAACCAAGCCCAAAAGCTCAAGGGTTACTTGAGAAAACTATTTTACATCTACTCATCCCTGACCAACTCCCTCTCAGTGGCCCCTGGAGTGGTCTGCTTTTCATGGCTAGGTGTGACAAATTGAGATACAAGCAGAGAATGCCCCTGCTGACCTCTGGAATTCACTCGGAAGCTGAGACGGTGATTTCAACTCTTGAAGCATCTCACCAGCTCTACAAACTTAAAGCCCATCACACGGATTGACGGGAAAAAGAAACAGAATGGAACCAGACACTGACATTATTTTTACTTAAAGTGACCTTATTTCCGGCAGCCACGGTGGGACAGAAGAGTTCACAGGGTAGAAAACGGGGGAAGGAAGAGGATAGCTTGCTTTACCCCAAGCCCCAGGCATTAGTTTGGGCTGATCCCGGCCGGGAGGGCCTATCTCAGAGGTTCCCTCGTTCGATGTTTCCTCTAAGGCAAAACCAGCCAGTTAATTCTGAGTTCCAAACAGTCTGTTAAGCATGGTCACTTACTTTCTAAATCAAAGTCACAAAATAATCTCCAGTTTTCACAAATGACAACAACCAGAGGGGAAAAAACAAGACCCTTCTATAAGAAGTCACTCATCTGGGATAATTCTGAATGGAATCCTGGCATTCTTACCAAGGAAGTGTTTTTGCAGTGGCTAGAGGGAAAGAGTCAGCAGAGAATATTTTTGTTCAAGTTACTTTTAAAACACAAACTTCAACGGGGAGAGGACCTCGTATTCTGATAAGAGGCTAATAGCCAAGGAAGAGCCACAATTCCTGCCTACATCTATAGGAACCGGTGGTGTTGTCTACCAACAGAGAGTCTGCAGAAGCCACATGTCGTCACCCTCTTTTCGTGCAAAGGCTGGCCTATGTGGATTCTTTCTCAAGGAGAGAGGACAAAAACCACGACCCGTGACTGCCAATATTCAATATCACAGTGGGCTAAAAACAGCCTAAGTTCTAAAACTAGATTTTGATGCCAGTAACCTCAAATTAAGGAGACATAAAATGGCACTCCACCAAGTCCAGACTATGGAAATATGGTGCAGGGGCTTACTTACACTCCGGGTGTTTATGGTAGAGAAGCAGACACAAGGGAAGAGTCAAAGCCTGCTGGGGACTTCACCAGACTGCACCTGTGTGCCGTGTACACTCAACAGACTCAGTCCCAACTCCCATCGTCCTCTTTCAGGAATCCATGCTTTGCCCTACTCATGCAACCCAACAGACACACCAAAGTGATGGGAGAAAAAGGCGAAGGAAATGAAACTGCACTGGTTGGCCTGAAAAATACCCACTTGTGGTTCCTCACATGCATCTTGTGACCTCAGACATTCACACCTTTACAAGTGCTCCTCCCTGGAGTCCTTTCCTTCTCTTTGACTAGCCTTAAAAAGTAATCAGCTTGAATACCCCCCTCTCCAGGTAGCCTTCCCAGACTCTCCACTTTAAAGAGGCTGCCTCAGCCGCGTGCAGGCTGCCATCACCGCTTCTACTACAATGAACTTTAATAATGCACCACTCATCTGACCAGGAGCCACACACATGTTCTCCGCTAGCTCATGTCCCCAGCAGCATCTGGAACACAGTACGTGCTAGGGTTAGGAAAGTTCAATGAATGAAGGGGAAACACACTAGCAGTGACGAGTACTAATTTGGGCCCCTAACAAAGGCCAGGGACTGTACTAGGCGCTTTACCTCTGTTACCTTATTTAATCCTCACAAAAACCTCACACTCAATTTACTGACGACGAATCCAAGAATCAGAAAAGCTAAGTAACTTTTCTGTTACTGGTTCTATAAACACCCAATAATGAGTGGTGCCAAGATTAAAACTTGAGTTTGTCTGACTCCATGTGCCTCTTAAATCGGAATGAAGTGCACACTCAGTCCCTGTCCCTTCAATTATCCTTAAGCTTCAGGGACAAGACAAAACCCAGGTTGGAAACACTCTCCCAGTTTATATCGAGCCTCTTCGGGGATCAAGCTTGTAAGAGCACACATTCTCATCAGGACCAGGGCTAATCCCACTTTCCCCTGTTGCCATGGATGCCACTGCACACTGCCCCAGGGCTAGGTGAAAAGAAACCCCCTTCCTCTCTTCTGCACACACCACGCAGTGTCTGCCTCTCTGCACTTTATCACATGAATCCTCGGGGCCAGGAATATTGAATGCGAGTGGCTGGCTAGCTTGACTGCTAATCCAAATGAGGAAGAGGGAAGCAAAGAATACACTCCCACCCTCTTCAGAGGGTGGCCCGCTCCCAGGCAGAGTGTGAAGCCAGCCAGCTGGGCAAGCGCCAGAGTCAAGTGGATTCTCCTCTCTCTATCTGGATTCCAGATCTTATATGTCTTTGCAATGGCCGTTCCCCACTCCTTGTTTCCTCTCATAGACCCCATGATGTGAAGGATGGCAGCTTAGGAAAGAGCCACCTGTCTCCCTAAGGAAGCATTATCTGGACACAGGGGCCAAGCAGGTGAGAAGATGGTTCTGTAAAAGTCTCTTTCTGGGAAAGAGCTCCACGGCTAGTAAGAGACAGCCAGGGTTGGCTAAGATGACCGTGTCAAGAACTGTCAAGCAAAACAAGTCTGCCACGTCGGATAATCTACACAGAGTAGATTTGAGAACATGAAGTTTACATATAACAGTACCACATAAAATGTTCTGACCTGGTATCACAGTTCCTGCCTCAGAAGTAGTGTCTGGCTTAGAGGAGGAAATGGTTGCTAAAAGCAACCTTCTTCCTTCTCTTTGCAGAGATTCCTGACGAAATCAAATCTTGATGAAATGAACCCCATGGGAAGTGGAAGCAAAGGCCTAGCTAGAAAATTCAGGCAACCTGGGTCCCAGGACCCACTGACTTTTCCCAGATGTGGCCCTTAATAGCACTGCCACTCAGGGGCCATGGAACGAGGAGTGACAAACTTTAAAAAGTCTTAGGTGGTCTGAAATATAAGAAGTGGAGGAAGTGGGAAAATAGTTGCAAAATACAAGATGCTGAGTATAGTGGTTTCTGCCAGAGTCACAGTTCAGACTGGCGAGTAACGTCTGGCAGCCAGACCCCACAGACAGCGCACAATCGGAAGGCTATTCTTCCCTGAGGTCATAAAACCTGCTCCCTGTGGTATACCCCAGGCTCCTGACACAGTGTCTGAGAGATCCGTCTCTCCATCTCCCTCAAACTTCCAAGTGCACAGGGATGGCACACACTGGTGTGTCTGTGAGTGTGTGCCTGCAGGATCTCAGACACAGGCTGCCCCTCTCAAAGGAAATATTGTAGATTGAGACGTCAAAGGCAAGAGAACAAGAAGGAAAGGCATTTGGATATGTAGGAGGCCTCACACTTCCTAATGGAAGCCTTGTTTGTTTGTTTGTTTCTTATTATTTTATTTGATAGAGAGACAGATTCCAAGTAGGCAGAGAGGCAGGCAGAGAGAGAGAAGGAAGCAGGCTCCCTGCGGAGCAGAGAGCCTGATGTGGGCCTCGATCCCAGGACCCTGAGATCATGACCTGAGCCGAAGGCAGAGTCTTTAACCCACTGAGCCACCTAGGCACCCGGAAGCCTTGTTTTAAAAACACCCAACTGAAGCAAACCTAAACTTAGAGTAATTGGTGATTATATAAAATAAGGGATTTACAAATCCCATTATTTTCATTCAATTTACATACACCTTTTGCCACCTATATCCTCTACTTAAAGGTAAGCAAAGCCATTCTTACTTACTCTTTCTAAGCACAAAGGATCCACCATCCGTTGACCCTCCAATCGACAGCTTGTGAAGAACTTACTTTAGGAGCCAACACACTGACCTTATCTGGAAAAAAGTATTTTGAACAATCTAACACATTTCACAGAGCTATTAATCTTTCATATCTTTCTTGCTCCTACACATTATCCCTAGGGAACAGGAGGCCTTAAGGGCCGAAGAGGGGAGACAAATACTATTCTTTTGTCAACAGAGTTAGAGCTTAGAAGCAAACAAGCTTGTTTCTGGTTAAGTTCCTTAATCAAGGTCCAAACAGGAAAATGTCCCGCTGAAAAGAAAGGTTAGTTTAGGGCAGAGCTGCTGAGGAGCGAGTTCTCGGGAAGGGAAGTCCCTCCGAAACAGCTCTCAGAAGATTTGAATATGTTTATGCCAAAACAAAGATCTTGGGGCGCCTGGGTGGCTTAGTCAGTTGAGCATCTGACTCCTGATTTCAGCTCAGGTCTTGATCTCAGGGTCATGAGTTCAAGCTTTGTGTTGGGCTCCATGCTGGGCATGGAGCCTACTTCAAAAAAACTAAAATAAAAAATTAGAAAAAAAAAACCCAAAACCCCAAAGATCTGGAAGAATATACGCTAAACTATTATGGCAGATACCTTGGGGAGATGGGTGAAATGAGGATGGGGCAGGGGTGGGGGACACTTTTCCAGTTTATTTGTTTAATCTTTCAAAACCAAGCAACAACAACTACCACATGTCACTTGTATGAAGTATTCCAAGAGTCTCCAGGGCACGACCACTCCTTGTAGTCCTGCTGGACCAGCAGTTACTACCCCTTCATAACTCATGTCCGAGCTTGGATGAATAGTGAATTATTCAGTGCTCAAACCACACAATAGGAATGTTTGGGAAAAGACAAAAAAGGAAGTACCACAACCTCCACCGGGTAGTGGTGAGATCAAATTAGAAAAGTCACATAGAGCTCAGTGCATGGTCCACACTAAACATTCAAGAGATGGCAGTTACCATGTTCTTTATGACTGGCACCAAATGATCTAACTTTCTCCCCTTAGCCCTCTTCTCAAGCTACTGTAAAGAGGAGTGGGGAGGTGGATACACTTGGAGAAGGTAGCAAGTATTCCACCGCAAAATTTCAGCTAGTACAAATAATGTCCTCTTATAAAAAGACAGTAGTCTTGCCATCTGGAAACTTCTGTGAAATTTATTATATTACCAGTAACTGGGCTCTTCAGTGGCAGGTCTGACCTGGCACTAAAAAACAACTGAAAAGTGCTTTGGGATATACCCAGAGAAAACCCATGCTTCTGACTCTTACGGTTTTTATATAACTAGATGGCTGGGATTTCCGAAACACCGGGAGAAGAGTTAAAAAGTAATCGTTACTCACCTACTGCCTAGACCCTGATCGCCCTGATCACTACACAGCATTTGTCAATAAAAGAAACCAAGTAATTAGAGCTCCTTGGAGAACAGCTGCGGCAGGGAAAGCATCAGATGAGCCCGACTGTCTCTTATGCTGCAAAAACAAGGAAATTCTCAAATTTTGATAGAGACATAAGATCATAGAAATAGCTCACATCACAGTTAACAGTAAAACACTAGATGCTTTCCCTCTAAGACTGAGATCAAGACAAGAATGCCTACTCTCCTCACTTCTATTCAACACTGTACTGGAAATTCTAGCCAGTGCAATAAGGCAAGAAAAATAAATTAAATGCATGTAGATTATAAAGGAAGAAGTGAAACTCTACTTATTTGCCAGAGACATCATCTTGTATGCAGAAAACCCTAAGAAATCTACAAAAAAACCTACTAAAATAAGCAAGATTAGTAAGATTATAGAATACAAGATCAAGATATAAAAACTGATTTTTTTTAAAAAAAGATTTTATTTATTTATCTGACAGAGAGAAATACAGCTAGAGAGGGAACACAAGCCAGGGGAGTAAGAAAGGGAGAAGCAGGCCTCCCGCTGAACAGGAGGCCTGATGTGGAGCTCGATCCTAGGACTTGGGGACCATGACCCAAGCCAAAGGCAGACACTTAATGACTGAGCCACCCAGGCGCCCCACAAAAACTGATTTATTTCTATATACTGACAAATAAAAAATGAAATTTTAAAAAGTACACTGAAAACTACAAAACACTCCCAAGAGAAATTAAAAAGTTAAATAAATGGAGGGACATAATGCCTGGGTGGCTCAGTCAGTTAAGCATCTGCCTTTGGTTCAGGTCATGATCTCAGGCTCCTGGGATCGAGTCCCACGCCAGGGTCCTTGCTCAGCGGGGAGTCTGCTTCTCCCTCTGCCTGCTCTGCCTACAGCTCTCCCTGCATAAATAAATAAAATCTTAAAAAAAAAAAAAAAGATGGTGGCGCCTGGGTGGCTCAGTTGGTTAAGCCACTGCCTTCGGCTCAGGTCATGATCCCAGAGACCTGGGATCGAGTCCCACATCGGGCTCCCTGCTTGGCGGGAAGCCTGCTTCTCCCTCTCTCACTCCCCCTGCTTGTGTTCCCTCTCTCGCTGTGTTTCTCTCTGTCAAATAAATAAATAAAATCTTTAAAAAAAAAAAAAAAAGATGATACGTAAGTGACTAAGTACATGAAAAGATGATCAATATTTTTAGTCATTAGGAAAATGACAACTAAAACCACAATAAGATACTATTTACACACCCACTAGAATCACTATAATCAACATGGACTGATAATAGTGTTGACCAGAATATGGAGAAATTGGAATTTTCCTACACTGCTGATGGGAATATACAATGATAGAGCCACTTTGAAAAACATTATGAATTTCAGAAAAACTGTTAATATAATGACCCAGCAATTCCACTCCCGGGTATCTACCAAAGAAAAATTAAAGCATTATGCCCAAACACTTACACACAAATATTCATAGCAGCATTTTTTCTTAATACGCAAAAACTAGAAATAATCCAAATGTCCATCAACTGGTAAAGTAATAAACAAAATACAATATATAAATATAATGGAATGCTACTCTGCAATAAAAGGCAACAACCTGGATTAACCTCAAAAACATTCTGCTAAGAAAAAGAAGCCAGACACAAAAGACTATATATACTGTAGGATTCCATTTTTATAAAATTTCTAAAAAAGACAAAATTATAGAGATAGAAAGTAGATCAGTGGTTGCCTGAGGCTGAGGGTGGGAACAAGGAATGACTATCATTGGGAAGGAGGGAACTTTATGGGATGATGAAAGTGTTCTAAAAGCAGATGGTGGGGGCACCTGGGTGGCTCAGATGGTTAAGCATCTGCCTTTGCCTCAGGTCATAATCTCAGGGTCTTGGGATGGAGCCCTACATCAGGTTCTCCGCTCAGTGGGGAGTCTGCCTCTCCCTGTCACTCTCTCTTTCTGTGTGCTCTCACTCTCTCTCTCAAATAAATAAGTAAAATCTCTAAAAAATAATAAAATAAAACAAAAAATAAAACCAGATGGTGGTGATAGTTGCACAAACATACAAATTTACCAAAAGTGATTGAACTCTACTTTCATAGTGAATGAATCAATTGTATAGTATGTAAATTGTACCTCAACAAAGCCATTAAAGCTGGAAGAGGGGGAAAAAGGACAGAGGAGCCAGGTTAAAGAGGCTCCCTCTAACCAAATCTGGGACAACCTGAGCAGCAAAATAAATGAGTATCAGACTATGTAAAGAAGGAATCCATGAATCCACAGTGATATAAATAAATAAAAGAATGAATGAATAAATGAGGGAGAAGGAACAACGCTCCCTTACAAACAGAATTCCAACTGATAAGAATAGAAAATCACCACTGACAACCACCACGGTAATAACTGCTTCAGGAAAAACTCATCAGTAGATCCTAAAATCGGTGGGTGAAAGATTACTGAGAAATGGGATATTTATAATGTCTCAAAATACCTCTCCACAAGACACTTATTAAGAAAGGGAGAAAAGGGCACCTGGTTGGCTCAGTTGGTTAAGCAACTGCCTTCGGCTCAGGTCATGATCCCGGAGACCTGGGATCGAGTCCCACATCCAGCTCCCTGCTCAGCGGGAAGCCTGCTTCTCCCTCTCTCACTCCCCCAGCTTGTGTTCCCTCTCTGGCTGTGTTTCTCTCTGTCAAATAAATAAAATCCTTTTTAAAAAAAAAGAGGGGGGAGAAAAAAATAACTTGGGACACTTGGTAGCACAGTCAGTTGAGCCTTCAACTCTTGGTTTCACTTCAAATCCCGATCTCAGGGTCTGAGATCAACTCCACCTCGGCTCCAGGCTCAGCACGGAGTCTGCTTAGAGTTTTTCTCTCCTCTCCCCACTTCCAGCCATGTGCACTCTCTCTCTCAAATAAATAAATACATCTTGAAACAAAACAAAACAAAACAAAACCCATAACTTTACAGTGGAGAAACCAGGCAGACATGACCATAATCAAGTGATCAAAGCTTCTATCATCAGTAAGAGCACAAACCGGCATTATGCACCTCATGACAGGACCCATCATCACATCTGCGATCTCCTGACCTAAATGCACCACGTGAATACAGAGGGAAATATGAGACAAGACCAAATTGAAGGTCATTCTACAGAATAACTGCCCTGGACTCTGACTGTATCAAGCTCATGAAAGACAAGGGCTGAGGAACTATTCCACTTACGAGAGACAAAAAGACAGACCACCAAATGCAGTGTGTGCTCCTAAAACAAAGGACAGTGACAGGACAACTGACAATGTCTGAATAAGGTAGATCTGTTAATAACGTTATAGTATATGGTATTATATCAATGTTAATTTCCTGATTTTGATCAATATGCTGTGTCAATTTAAGAGACTATCTTTGTTTTAAGAAACATTTAGGAAGTTTTTAGGAAATACTCAGATGTGAAGGGGTTTCATGCCTGCAATTTATTGGCAAACATTTCAAAAAACAATTCGTAGTTCACTTATGAGCACTAAAGCAAGCGTGACAAAATACTAACATTTGGGGGCACCTGGGTGGCTCAGGTGGTTAAGTGACTGCCTTCGGCTCAGGTCATGGTCCCGGAGACCCGGGATCGAGTCCCACATCAGGCTCCCTGCTCGGCGGGAAGCCTGCTTCTCCCTCTCATTCCCCTTGCTTGTGTTCCCTCTCTGGCTGTTTCTCTCTGTCAAATAAATAAAATCTTAAAAAAAAAACAAAAAAAACAAAAAAACTAACATTTGAAGGGCGCCTAGGTGGCTCTGTCGTTAAGCATCTGCCAGGGTCCTGGGATCAAGCCCTGCACTGGGCTCCCTGCTTGGCAGGAAGCCCACTTCTCCTTCTCCCATTCCCCCTGCTTTGTGTCTCTGTCTCACTGTCTCTGTCAAATAAATAAATAATATCTTCAAAAAAAATTAACATGTGATAAATGCGGGTAAAAAGTAAATAGGAATTCTTTGTACTATTTTTGTAGCTTTTTTGCAAGTCTGAAATTATTTTAAAATAAAAGTTTTTTTATTTTTTATTATTTTTTCTTTTTTGAAAAAGATTTTATTTATTTGACAGAGAGAAACACAGCCAGAGAGGGAACACAAGCAGGGGGAGTGAGAGAGGGAGAAGCAGGCTTCCTGTAGAGCAAGGAGCCTGATGTGGGGCTTGATCCTAGGTCTCCAGGATCATGACCTGAGCCGAAGGCAGAGGCTTAACCACTGAGCCACCCAGGCGCCCCTAAATTTTTTTAAAATAAAGTTTATTACTTCATTTAAAGGGACATTTGTTTTCTTCAGACCAGAAGGCAGGCAGCACACAATCACCTTCAATTCTTCTTTGAAAGAAGACTGGCAGGAATGAATTTTACAAGGGAATGACTGCAGCCAGTGAAGTGAGACTCACTCCTTGCTCCATTACCTGAAGCCAGCCTGACGGGGGATCCACCTGCCAACACTAAGATCATAGTCCTTATGAAGGGCCTCCCCAGTCCATAAATCTCTTCAGTGTAGCCACCTTAATATGAGCAAGCCACCTAGCATACTCTGCTCTGATCTGACAGTGAACTGGCAAACTCTGGCTTAAGGGGAGTTCGAGAAAGAAGGCAAACACAGAGCTTGGATGTTCAACAGCGCTTGCCCTGGGGCCCATCAGCACATGTCAGGGAGCATCTACAATTTTTTAGGGGAGAAATGCTGTTTAAACCTGACTCTATGTGAAAAACCTCACTGACCAACAAAACACAATTCCTTGTCTTGCCTTCAACCTAGAAAGCAGTTATTTCTGGTACCATCTGGGAAACAGAAACCCAGAGGCTGAGACAAGGCCTGGCTAGACTCAAGGGATCACGGAGACAAAATGGGAAACTCAAGGCTTTCTATGACCACTGTTATTCAAGAAGGAACACACTTTCTCAATCTCCTTGAAATTAGATGAGAATGTCAGATTTTCATAAAGTCATGCTAAGGACAATGGGAGCAGAGCTGAGATAAGAAAGCATCCAATCATAACCCTCACTTAATGGAGTCACTTTTAAAGCCAATTATCCTTGCAGAGTCAGGGGCAGTAAATAAGCTGCAACTGCACAGAAAGACTTTACAGTTAAAAAAAAAAAAAAAGAAAAAATGCAGGCAGAAGGGTCTACGTCCTAGGACGCAACACCAAAGCTCCCAACATGCCCTGGGTAATGATTTCACCCTGACCTCAGATCTTCACTCCTACTCACTCAATCCATCAACAAGTCTTTCCAGGTTCAAATACATGTCCCCGGAGCCATCTAGTCTCCGTTTCCACCATTATTCTCTTAGTCCACACCACTATCACCTCTCACCTGCTGGTTTCTCCCACTTCTAACTCTTAACGCTTTCTTTATCATCAATTCTCCAGACTGTGGCCGAGGTGCTCTTCTTAAAAGGTAGCTTAAAGCTATCTGGTGGCTACAAGGCCTACATGGTCTGACTCCCCTCTCTCTGACCTCCTGCAAGTCACCCTTCCTCCACAGCAGGTGTGTTCCCACCTGTGTCCCCAGCGGCTTTGTTGTTCCCTCTGAAACACTCAGTTCCCTCACTCAACATTCAGCAAACATCACTGGCCCAAAGAGCCTGTCTAAGCTAATACTGCACCACCCCTGATCATTCCCTATCATGTTACCTTATTCTCATCTGTTTTATTCTTCCACTAGCTGCAATTACTGAATGTTAATATTTCCTTATAACTGCTAAAGAAATAGTGGAAAAATAAATGGGAACTGTTTTTTTCTATAAAGGAGACCAATGGGGTATGAGACCTAAGTGTGTATATCGTTTCGATCATTTTAGTTTCTGGCTATATAAATCAATCACCTAGTCAAAAACCCTGTTCATTATTTTTAAAGTAGAAACTTCAACTACTTATGCATTCTTTTGTTATGTGTTTATCTTCTCTTCTAGAATGAAAGCTCTTTGAGAACTGGGACTTGGTTTACACAGGCTATGCCCAGCCCTGGAAATGTAATCAGGGCTCACTAAATATTTGCCGAATACACACACGCATCTCCAAGAGCGAAACCAGCACAGCCACAGCTGGCCCTCTTCAGATGAATCAGGTGCTCCCCTCCTACCACCATCTCCTTGTCACTACTTCTTTACTCAGTGCAGGAACTTGGCCACAACCATGCCCAGCTCCTTCGGGGATGCCTTTTCCTCCCCATGGTGACCTTCCAAAGTCCTCCATGGTTCTTGTTTTATCCTCCGTCCAAAGTCCAACCAATCTGTTCTATATCAACCATTATCCGCAGAAGCTCCACTCTTCAGACCTACCCTCTCTCAAGCTTCATGTTCTCATCATCAACCGTCTGTGCCAACTTTTCCATGTGCATATCTGACCACTTCAAGCTTTCACACCAGCTCTGCACTCTTGACCTTCCATTTCTTTCAGTGGAACCTTCTTTCTCTCAGTTACTTAAAAGCAACATTTAAGCCACTTCTGGCTTCTTCCTTTCCCTTATTCTCCAAAGCCAAACCAATTATAAAACTTGAGAGACATTCTTTCTCCCTAGCATGCTTCCTCCATTTATTCCCCCACACCCTCCCCTGAGCTGGACCATTGCAGTAACACCCAGACTGAGGTCTGTGTTCCCAGGTTCATCCTTCCGAAGTCCACCCTGCACGTTGCTTCCAGATTAACTTTGCTTGATTTAACTTGATTGGGTTACCCCCCTTTCAAAAATTTCCTAGGAGTCCTCACTAAATATTATAGTACCCCACCAATCACCTGCATCAGAGTAACGTGGGGTGCAGGGCTGGCTCAGTCAGCAGAGTGTGCAACTCTTGATCTCAGGGTCGTGAGCTCCAGGCCCATGTTGGGTGTGGAGACTATATGAAATAAAGAATAAAAAATAAAAAACAAGGGGCGTCTGGGTGGCTCAGTTGGTTAAGTGACTGCCTTCGGCTCAGGTCATGATCCCGGAGTCTGGGGATCAAGCCCCGCGTCAGGCTCCCTGCTTGGCGGGAGGCCTGCTTCTCCCTCTCTCACTCCCCCTGCTGTGTTTCCTCTCTTGCTGTGTTTTTCTCTGTCAAATAAATAAATAAAATCTTTAAAACAACAACAACAACAACAACAACAAACATGGGATGCAGATTCCCAAGCCCCATCTTCAAAGTGGATTCAGTGGATCTGGAGTGGGGCCAGGAATCTGCATTTTTTAACAAACGCTCCACGTGAGTCAGCAAATGAAATCTAGATTTCTTAGTTTGGCTTGAAAGGCTTATTTCCATCTCCTTCCACCTTGAACTCTGCCCTATGAACTGTGCTGGTCTTAACAGTAAATTCCTTCAATAAACCTTTTAAACCTGTCCGTGGGCCTTTACTCCACTAAGCCTCTTCCTTCTGAATCCTTATATTTACCTTTTCCAGGCACAGCTCAAGCCCCCACCCTCTCCATGAGTATCTCTTGCATCTCTACCCCTCTAACTTGATCCTTTACAAAGGCTACTCTCACCACTGCTCTCTTTTCACACGGAGATGCCTCAAAAGTTGCACGAATGGTTTTCATATGGAACCCCTAGAGACCTGTAACAGATAGGTACAAAGCTAATCTGGTAGAAGGGGTAAGATCACTGCCCCAGCTTGGCTTCCTCCTCCTCAGCAATGACGGCCATATCTCCTCCCCAGACAATTTCATGGGGCACTTGGTCCCTAGAACAAAGTTTCAAAAACAACTGACTTGGGGTGATGGCCATGTTCCTTATCAGTTATACCTCCACAAAGCTGTTAAAAATAAACCAAAAAGTTGGGGCGCCTGGGTGGCTCAGTTGGTTAAGCGACTGCCTTCGGCTCAGGTCATGATCCCGGAGACCCGGGATCGAGTTCCTGCTGAGCAGGAAGCCTGCTTCTCCCTCTCTCACTCCCCCTGCTTGTGTTCCCTCTCTGGCTGTGTTTCTCTCTGTCAAAATAAATAAAATCTTAAAAAAAAAAATGAAATAAAATAAAATGAAAATAAAATAAGCCCAAAAATTGAGTAAGGGTAAGAAATGAGGATAAAGATCTGCAGAGCATTCTAAAGAGAAAATGGTCCCAAACACCCCTTTCTTTCTATTTATAGGCCTGACTCAACTCAATCCCTACCCCTGCAATCACCCACCTGACCAACTGCAGGCCTCTTGCAGTAGAACCCTGACTGCCATCTCTGAATGCCGTGTCTGCGGCCAGCCTCAGGAATCACACCAACCTGGCTTTGTCATTTTTACACAGCACTGGGAATCTGCCTACCTCATTTGGCCTTCCACTCTCTGAGATGCAGTTTTGCCTCGTTTCCTCCTTAGTTGAGAGTGAACGAAGAATAGCCTCTGCTAGAAAAATCTATGGCTGTTGTTTCAAACCACCAAGTCTCTAGAGGCCAGGTCCAGACCAACTTGGACAACGTATCTACTTCTACAGAAAGCAATTATTCATTACCCACTGATTAAATCACTCTCCTCTATTACAGGAGTGTGTGTGTGTGGCTCTTGGGACCTGCAGTTTCCTTACTCTCCTCCACTTACCTGCTTCCCTCGGTCACCAGGGGAACTCAGGACATCAGGAATGGTTCAGAGTCTACAATTCGAAAGAGCTCTAATGAGACTGCTTTAATTGCTCAGTAGTTCTTTTAGAAGACCGAACTGACTTACCTGGAACCAAAGAGAATGGGGAGGATCATAGGAATCATCCTCATTTTCTCTTGAGATAAATCCCTAGCTACGTCTCCCTAAAAAAAGTGGGGGGGGGGGAATGAACTTCCTCAAGGCCTACTGAGAATGGAAGGTCAATACCCCAGCCCTATGAGAAGGGAGGGTCAACACCACAGGTTAAGATAGATGGTTTTTGGGGTGCCTGGGTGGCTCAGAGGATTAAACCACTGCCTTTGGCTCAGGTCATGATCTCAGGGTCCTGGGATCGAGGCTCACAGAGGGCTCTCTGCTTAGCAGGGGGCCTGTTTCCTCCCTCTCTCTGCCTGCCTCTCTGCCCTACTTGTGATCTCTCGCTCTCTGTCAAATAAATAAATAAATAAATAAATAAATAAATAAATAATAGATGTTTTTTGTAGAACACGGTTCTGCAATGCAAAAGGAGGTGGCAAAAGCTGTGAGAAAAGCAGAGGGGGGGCCAATCTACAAATTCCTGAAAAGTGAAAACTGTTGAAGGCTTATCATAATTAGGTGACTAGTTCTCCTAGACCCCTGGCTTTTATGACCTTCAGAAAGGAACCTCCCTCTACCTCCTAAGGGTGGACAGGGGACCTCAGGGTTCAGTCCACAGGGTCTGCGGGGAAACTGTTTTCTGAACAAAACTAGGTGTGATTTGCTTTTTTCGTTGTGCTGGTCTTTCCATGATGGTACAAAAGCAATGGTGGCTCAGACTGCAGGTGCCTTGAAAGAACTGAGCCAGGGGCACACTGGGCTGGATCCCTGCCCACCACATGCTTCCTCACCACACAGTGAAGGAATTCCAGCTTTACCCAAGAACGTCCTTGATGACACAGTAAAGATTATCTTAAATCTCAATCCTGGAGTATATCTTTTTAATGCTCTGTGAGACAAAACAAGGAGCACGTGTAAAACACTTCTGTGGCATACAGAAGGTGAGGGCTGTCTCTAAGGAAAGCACTGTGTGTTCAAATTGCAAAATTTTTCTGTGGAACACCATGTTCACTTGAAAGAATAAATGACACGAAACTGATGGGTTATTCAGACTTTGGCATTTGGCAAACGTTTTCTAGAAAACAAAGTGAGCCTGTCAATTCAAGAAAAACAACTGATGGTATTTGTTACCAGTGATAAAATTTCAGCTTTCCAGAGAAAAATTAGAATTCAGGCAAAACTGCATTTGCCACCGTAAGTTTGACAGCTTCCCAAAAGTTAAGCATTTTTCTGATCAAAGTGTGGTGATAAAATGAATGATTTTTTTTTTGATACTGTTAATAAGATGTGGTAACATTTGGAAGAGCTGCGTAACTCAATGAAAAACAGTGTTTTCCAGATACCTATCACAACGTTACAGAATCATGTCTGTGTAAAAGGTCCCCAGCAAATAAAACAGGAAGAAAAAGAAAAAAAAAAAGACCCAGTCAAAATGAGAGACAGACCAGTGGATTTTAATGTAACAACATATAAAAATTTAATTTCAGATTCCACACTGTAATAATCTCCATAAAACCATCCCTTGTGGGACGCCTGGGTGGCTCAGTTCGTTAAGCAACTGCCTTCGGCTCAGGTCATGATCCCGGAGACCCGGGATCGAGTCCCACATCGGGCTCCCTGCTCGGCAGGAAGCCTGCTTCTCCCTCTCTCACTCCCCCTGCTTGTGTTCCCTCTCTCGCTGTATTTCTCGCTGTCAAATAAATAAAAAATCTTTAAAAAAAAAAAAAATCCCTTGTTAACCTTTGTGTAATACCAAAGAATACCCACAATTATCAACTAAATGTCTGTGAGGCTGGATTTTTTTAGTAATTCAACCAAAGCAACACATCACAACTGACTGAACACAGAAAGAGAGATGAAAATCCACCTATCTTCTATTAAACCAGACCTTAAAGAGAGTTGCAAAAACAGTACTACTCTTCTCACTAATCTCTTTGAAACAATATCATGTTTCATTTTATTTTTTTTTTAAAGATTTTATTTATTTGACAGAGAGAAACACAGCCAGAGAGGGAACACAAGCTGGGGGAGTGAGAGAGGGAGAAGCAGGCTTCCCGCCGAGCAGGGAGCCCGATGTGGGGCTCGATCCTGGGTCTCCAGGATAATGACCTGAGCCGAAGGCAGTCGCTTAACCAGCTGAGCCACCCAGGCGCCCCTCATGTTTCATTTTAAAAATTCTGCTTATGGGGGTGCCTGGGTGGCTCAGTTGGTTGGGTGCCTGACTCATGATTTCGGCTCAGGTCATATCTCTGGGCCATGAGATCAAGCCCCAGGCTAGGCTCTAAACTCAGTGTGCTCTCCCTCTGCTCCCCCCACCTTGCTCTAGAGCTCTAGGTTAAATAAATAAACAAACAAACAAATAAATAAAATCTTTTAAAAAATAAAATAAAAATTCTAACTATGTTAACTTGTAATGCATTTATTACTTCTAAATGAATTAATAGGGTGGGGGATGGGGTAACAGGGTGATGGGTATTAAGGAGGGCACATGTGGTGATGAGCACTGGGTATTATCCACAACTAATGAATCACTGAACACTACATCAAAAACTAATGCTGTACTATACAGTGGCTAACTGAACATAATAAAAAATGAAAAAAATAAATGAATTAATAAATATTTCAATTTCTAATATGGTACATATCAAGATTATATATCTCACATTAAAGAACGAAGCTCCCAGAGAGGTTTTGAAGTGCATAAAGGAGTCCTAAAAACAGTAAGTCTGAGCACCTGTGGTATAAAATACCATTGCCTGGGGGCGCCTGGGTGACTCAGTTGGTTAAGCGACTGCCTTCAGCTCAGGTCATGATCCCAGAGACCCAGGATCGAGTCCCACATCGGGCTCCCTCTTCGGCGGGAAGCCTGCTTCTCCCTCTCTCACTCCCCCTGCTTATGTTCCCTCTCTAGCTGTGTTTCTGTCAAATAAATAAAATATTTTTTAAAAATAAATAAATAAATAAATAAAATATAAAATAATAAGATAAAAATAAAATAAAATAAAATAAAATAAAATAAAATAAAATAAAATACCATTGCCTGTCCAGGATATCCCTGAGGGCTCGTAAGGACAAATTTTTCTGTATTTTAGGGCCTGAGAGAAATCAGCACTCTCCATATTTATTCCCAAATGCCCAGTTTGGTTTCCCAGTTCTGCCAGAGGAGAGGGTAAGAAGTTCAGGGCACTGAAGAAAATTTTTCTCTGCATTGCACCAAATGATCATGAAAGCACCTGACCCCATGCTGGAATCCAGGGAACCTATAATCGGACAATTTAAGTTCACAAAGGGATCTTGTGGAGAAGCTCAACTCAACTCCAGATCATGAGCATCAGATCCTGAAGTGAAGGCTTCAACCAGATACAGCTGTTTAACAAGGGACTTTCATTTATATGCTCATTTTTGTATTTGGTTTTAAATTCTCTTTCATCCCTTTTCCTCTGCCCATTCTCTCAATGTTGGTGTTCCCAGGAGTTCAGCTTCTTATTCTGCCCAGCACATAGTCAGTATTCAGTAAACTCTCCCAGAGCGGTGTCTTCCATCCCATGACTGCAACCACCTCCCCCATTCCCAAATTCTTATCATGCCCAGACCTCTGTCATGAGCTCCAGACCTACAGAACAGCCTCCTGGACCTTTCTATCTGGATGTGTTGTAGGAACCTCAACTTGTCATACACAATGAACCCCTTTATCTTTCTCCTCAAAGCTGCCCTTCCTCCTAAGAGTTTCTCCTGCATCACCACCCACCTGGTCACTAAAGTCTTAACTTAGGTTCATTCCAGACTGCTCCTGTCCCACTCTGTATATCTGTTTTGCCACCAGGCCTTGTCCACTCTATCATCTTTAACACCTCTCTAAACCCTCCCCATTCCCACTGCAGCGAACACAGAGCCCTCAACATCTCTAGACTGATCTCAAGTTTTCTCACTGGCTCCCTGCCTCGTCTAAAATCTTCCCTATTCAACCCCACATGCTGATGTTACAGTAACCTCAAACACAAATCTAATGTTATCTTCCTGCTAATTATCTTTCCATGGTTTTCCTGCAACACACTCTTCAAATGGTTTTACCCATGTAGCCCCAAAAGAATTTAAATCATGTATTCCTTGCACATTTCAGTTTAATTCTAAGGTTTCTCATCACAAATTTAAGCAAGTTTATTATTTTGTTAACAGGAGGTAGAATCTACTAAACATTTTATAAAAAGAGCTAAGTTAAAGATTAACTGTTAATTTAAATAAGCAATTCAGGATTTGATAAAATAATTTTAACTGTCTTATTGAAAAAACACACACCCAAAATAAATCTCTTTAAAATTTTTCACGCAAGTTTTACCCGATAGCTTGAAAAACCCATGTTCCCCAAAACATTCTAGTCACATTTAACTGTTAAGTTCATCTGAATTCAGAATATCACAGTAAGAATCAAGACTCACCCTAACAGCAATGTGTATTAGGGGAAGACAGGAAGCCTTTTGAGTTTTCGAAGTAATTTAACCATCAAAGGAGGCCTTCCTGAAATCAGTATTTCTTTTTTTTTTTTTAAAGATTTTATTTATTTGACAGAGAGAAACACAGCCAGAGAGGGAACACAAGCAGGGGGAGTGAGAGAGGGAGCCCGATGTGGGGCTTGATCCCGGGTCTCCAGGATCATGACCCAAGCCGAAGGCAGTCGCTTAACCAACTGAGCCACCCAGGCGCCCCGAAATCAGTATTTGATACTCCATTTGGCAGGCTGACTTTTTCTTTCTTTCTTTTTTTTTTTAAAGAGATGCTATTTATTTGGCAGAAAGAGAGAGAGAGAGAGCAAGCACTAGCAGGGGGAGCAGCAGGTAGAGGGAGAAAGAGAAACAGGGTCCCCGTTGAGCAGGCTGCCAGACTTGGGATCATGACCTGAGCTGAAGGCAGATGCTTAACTGACTGAGCCACCCAGGCATCCCATAACCTGACATTTTTACACTTGGAACAAAACATTATAATTTGGGAAGTGTGAGGGATATACCAACCCGCCACGCCCACCTTTTCTTTTTTCTTGTAAAGTTAGTTTCAGAAGAGTTCATTTGGAAGCTGATTCTTCTAAAGCTATATGTGCAGGTTATTCCTTGGAAGTCCTGGGCCCCAACCACCCTGCCTGAAAAACTTGAGGATACTGTTCTCTTATAACAAAACATCTATGGCCCTTTGTGATCTAACCCCTGTTAATTAATTCTCCTCTTCCTATTTGTCATTGGATGGCTACCCCCACATCCAGCTCAGGTCTGTCACACTGTTTCCAATTCTCTTTTTAGGCCTTGCTGTATATTTTCTAAAGTTACTTTGTATCTGGAATGCGCTCAACTTCTTTATTCCCAGAAGACACTTGATAATTTTTCAAGGTTCCATTCAGCCCAACCAATAAGCAGCTGGTAACTTTCTCAGCGTCAAGGGGGTGGCTCTCGGTGTCCCGGTATTTACTGCAAGAAATTTAGGATAGACAGAATACTGTCCCAAAAAGTCCCCCAGCTACTTGCTGATTGGCTAAATCAACAGGTGATGACGTTGAGGAAGATGTGATTTGGAGTATATCTGAGGGAGCAAGGATGACTCCGTGAAGGATTAAAACATTTCCTGAATCCAATATGGAAATGTGAAGACCAGGGAATGGGGACAGTATACTTTTCCAAGCAAGTCTGGGTTACCTATGTTTCTAAAGTTTTCTCAGAGCACACACCACAGAATATGGCAAATACTTGTTTACTTGATGAAAATCCCCCCTAGACGATAAGCTCCGTGACGACATGCTAACACTGTTCACCGCTGTTACCACCCCAGCGCCTTCCATAGTGCCCAGCTCACTAAATATTTCTCGATATTTGTAAAAAATTGTTGAATGAATGATTCCATAAAGGGATGGATAAATGAGTTAAATTTACAAGAAAATTATGCCTGAAACTCTACAGTTTAGGAAAGTATTTCTCTATAGTTACTTACGATAGGGAAAGAAAAAAGTGGGTACTCAAGTTCAAGTCAGCTACGAATCGAGAGGAGCCTGGGCTCACACCCAGGAGAGGAGAATTTAAACCGCAGCGCGGCGGGAGAGGAGGCACGGAGGCCCAGGGTGAGAGGATGCTGCAGGTTCGGGCACCCGGAGGCAGGGCTGACTAAGTTCACGGGGCATGGCGGAGTGGGAGAAGGGTCCCGAGGACGCGTGAAGACCCGACCCGGTGGAAGGCCGCAGCCCCCTCGCCTCCCTGGAGGTGGAGAGGTGGCGGGCAGGAAGCGGGGCAGGGGCGGGAGCCGCCGGAGTGCTGGGGACCCGGGCGAGAGGGAGGGGCGGGAGAGTCGGCGCTGAGGGTCGTTGCCCCGGCTTCACAGTCACACTCACCTAGCGGACCCAGCTTCGCCCCGGCTCGGCGCCGGCTTGGCGCTGCTTCCTCCCTCGGCCTGCTGGGAAAGCCGGCGGCCTCAGACGCCCCTAGCAACCACGCACCGCCACGCGACCCGCGCTCCCAGCCGCCGGCGCTGAGGCCGCCTATCAGGCACTGCGCGCGCCCCCAGCGGACAGACCGAGGGCCTGGAAGGGGCGATCGCCGCGGACGGGCGGGACGCAGGCGCACGAAATCTCGGGGGTTGTGGGGCCTGGGAAGGCAGGCCTTCACCAGATTCGCGCATGCGCAGTCTCTTCAGAGTGCGTGAGACCGAGAGCGCGGAATTCTGGGAGATGTAGTCCCGAGACAGAAAGCCAGACACACACACACTCACACACACACTCGCGCGCGCGCACGCACACTCCCATCCACCCTTCCACCCCCACCTCCACTCCTACCCCCTACCTCCTGGGATTCCAGAATTCTCTCCTCTGGGCCTTGATACTGCCTTGCCTGAATGGATTCTTTCTTTGGCCGTGCCTAAATTCGCTCCTCTAAGATCAAACAGTTCAGGGTTTATTGAAGAAGTTTCTTAGTAGTCCTTTACAGAAGAAGGCTTTCAAATTTGACCCCGGGAAAGGAGACACTGCCAGATCCACTGTTTCCCTGCAACCAAGTTTCCCTAACTCCAATCTACTCAGTAGAGTACTATTACAACCACCTGCTTCATGGGCGTCAGGTATGAACTTTAGGAAACGCTGACTCAATTCATCATCTCCCTAGGCAAGGCAGACTCTGCCCCTCTATGTTCTCAGTCTCAGATGTCCCTAGACCTAAAGAATATGAAAATCAAAGGAGAGGGACGTCTGAGTGGCTTAGTCAGTTTTGCGCCTGCCTTCCGCTGGGGTCCTGATACCAGGGTCCTGAGATCCAGCCCCACAGACAGCCGACTCCCCGCTGGGCGGGAAGTCGGCTTCTCCACCCTCTGCCCCACCCATGACCACGTGCGCGCATGCTCGCGCTCGCTCTCTCGCTCTCTAACACACACAAAATAAAAATCTTTTAAAAAAAAGAGAAAAAGAGGGCGCCTGGGTGGCTCAGAGAGTTAAGCCTCTGCCTTCGGCTCAGGTCATGATCTCAGGGTCCTGGGATCGAGTCCCACATCCGGCTCTCTGCTCAGTGGGGAGCCTGCTTCCCCCTGCCTCTCTGCCTGCCTCTCTGCCTGCCTCTCTGCCTATTTGTGATCTTTCTCTGTGTCAAATAAATAAATAACATCTTTAAAAAAAAAAAGAGAGAGAGAGAGAAAAAGAAAATCAAAAGAGAGCCGGAGGGTGAAAAGGTCTTTTCTAAATAGTAGGCTGCAGAAATAAAGGGCACAATAAAAGGTGAAACTAACCTAATAAAAACAATCTGGACTACAGCAAGGAAGCTTAATAAATAATTGACTGCAGCAACAGTATTGACAATTCTAAAGCCATTAGAGAACTGATCCGGGAATTTTACACTGGAAGGATAGCCTCTAGATTTTAACCAATCTTCAATCATGAAATGTGGGACAGCTATAAATTGTGTTTCCTAATGTGATGCAATTTGAACTATACGATATTTAGGAAGTAGTGTATTTTTGTCAAAAAATAGTTAAATCTGAACCTAATCAAGCTTTTGGCTCCAACTTCCAGTTCATAGACAATGAAGAGAAATAATGACATTGCAAGAAAGCAATGGACGAATCCAGAATGTGGGCCAATGTACAGATGAATGACCTCATTTCTTCTACAATTTCAGAGTTTAAAAAAAAATGAGATGTTCTAGATTGTAACAGACGTAAGAGACTATCAAATTCAGTGAGTGGACCTTATTTGATTCCTGATTCAAACAAACCAACTGTAAAAGATTTTTTTGAGAAAATGGAGAAATCTGAATATGGACTGGGGACATTAAGAACAAAGACAGATATTTAGAAACCATTATTGAGGGATCCTGGGTGGCTCAGTGGGTTAAGCCTCTGCCTTTGGCTCAGGTCATGATCTCAGGGTCCTGGGATCCAGGCCTCAGGCTCTCTGTTCAGCAGGAAGCCTGCTTCCTCCTTTCTCTCTGCCAGCCTCTTGCCTGCTTGTGATCTCTCTCTGTCAAATAAATAAATAAAATCTTAAAAAAAAAAAAAAAAGAAACCATTATTGATTTTGTTATGCAGTTAACTGAATGGTGCCCCCCCAAAAGATATATCCACATCCTAATTCCAGGAACCTATAAATATTATATGGCAAAAGGATTTTGAGAGGATTAAGGAATTTTCCTGGATTTTCTGAGTGAACCCTAATTCCCAAAGCAGGTGTCCTTCATGAAACCGAGGGAGATGTGACACAAGACACAGAAAAGAGGAGGAGGGGGCACAGGGTGGCTCAGTCAGTTAAGTGTCTGCCTTCAGCTCAGGTCATGATCCCAGGGTCCTGGGATCAAGCCCCACGTTGGGTTCCCTGCTCAACCGGGAGCCTGCTTCTCCCTCTCTCTCTGCCTGCTAGTCCCTCTCCTTGTGCTCTCTTTTAAATAAATAAAATCTTTAAAAAAAAAAATGAAATAAAGAAAAGGGGAGGAGGCAATGTGACCAAGGAGGCAGAGACTGGACTGATGTTGGATACCAGCCAAGGAATGCCTGGAGCCACCAGAAGGTGGAAGAGGCAAGAAGTGGATTCTTCTATAGAGCCTTCTGAGGGAATGGAGATCCTTAAGACAGCCTGTTTTCAGACTTTGGCCTTCAGAATTGTGAAAGAAAAAATGTCTCTTATTTTGAGCCACTAAATTTGAGGTGATTTATTGGAGCAGCTACAGGATACTTTGACATTTTGGTTGTTTAAGAAAATATCCTTGGGGTGCCTGGGTGGCTCAGTTGGTTAAGCGACTGCCTTCGGCTCAGGTCATGATCCTGGAGACCCGGGATAGAGTCCCACACTGGGCTCCCTGCTCGGCAGGAAGCCTGCTTCTCCCTCTCTCACTCCCCCTGCTTGTGTTCCCTCTCTGGCTGTGTTTCTCTCTGTCAAATAAAAAAAATCTTAAAAAAAAAAAAAAAGAAAGAAAAGAAAATATCCTTATTGGGGCATCTGGGTGATTCAGTCAGTTAAGCATCGGCCTTGGGCTTAGGTCATGATCTCAGGGTCCTGGGATCAAGCCCCACATCGGCCTCCCTGCTCAGTTGGGAGCCTGCTTCTCCTTCTCCCTCTGCTGCCCCCTATGCTTGTGCACTCTCTTTCTGTCAAATAAGTATTTTAAACAAGAAAATACCCTTATTTTTCACATACAGATATTTTTTGGCAATTAGACATGATGCCAAGGGTTTGCTTTTGCTTTAAAATACTGACAGCGAGGGGTGCCTGGGTTGCTCAGTTGGTTGGGCGACTGCCTTCGGCTCAGGTCATGGTCCCGGAGACCTGGGATCGAGCCCCGCATTGGGCTCCCTGCTCAGCGGGGAGCCTGCTTCTCCCTCTCTCACTCCCCCTGCTTGTGTTCCCTCTCTAGCTCTGTTTCTCTCTGTCAAATTAATAAATAAAACCTTTAAAAATAAAATATAATACTGACAGCAAACACTCTAGAGGCAATGAGTACATCTGGCCTCCAGGTGCTACTTTTTTTTTTAAGTTTTTATTTATTTATTTCACGGAGAGAGAGATCACAAGTAGGCAGAAAGGAAGACAGAGAGAGAGGAGGAAGCAGGCTCCCTGCTGAGCAGAGAGCCCAATGCAGGCCTGGATCCCAGGACCCTGAGATCATGACCTGAGCTGAAGGCAGAGTCTTTAACCCACTGAGCCACCCAGGTGCTCATCCCAGGTACTACTTTCTAATACCATTCTCCATTAAAAAGTACACGGGCTCCTTGAAGAAATGGCTGATTCCAGGACAGGGGTAAGAAATATACAAGATGATCCTGAAGCATTTTGTAGTGCCAGAGAGAAAAATCACATTGGTGGGAGTGTGTCACAGGAACTGAAAGAACTCCCAATGACCAAAGCTGGAAAATCTGACAACAAAACTGAATAAAAGTAGTAGTGGTTTATAACCCAAAGTATAAAACAAATATCCATGAGTCCCTGGTATAAATAAATGGTTCAATATGTCATAAATGCAGTAAAGACACAAATTTCCTGTGCAGAAAAATTCCAAATAAAGTATGTAAATACTCAGCCCTAAAGGAGGGGAAGCATAATTCCCCATCCCTTAAGTATGGGCTGTGCAAAGTGACTTCTCTCCAGGAGCACAGCATGGAAAGGTGGAAAAGGTGGAATAGGTCAAAAGTTGTTAACAGTAGAAAAATCTGACAAACACTACTCCAGGCAGGTGATCAAGGTCAACATCAACTGTCAGAAATCAGTACACATACTACACGCCCTTGACAGGTTTTGTGAAAATGGCACTTTATTTTTGTGATCTTCCTCCCCAAAACCCATAACCTAGTCTAGACACGAGAAACATCAAATAAATTCTAATAGAGGGCGTCCTACAAAATACCTGACCAGTACTTCTCAAAATTGACAAATTCCTCAAAAACAAGAAACCTCTGAGGTGGTGTTACAGTCAGGAGAGCCTTAGGAGACAACTAAATGTAACACATACTGAGATCATGGCACAGAAAAGGAAATCAGGTTAAAACAAAACAAAACAAGGAAATCTGAATAAAATATAGGCTTTGGTTAATATTACACCAATATCAGTTCATTGATTATAACAAATGTATCATAAGAATACAAGATGTTAATAATAGGAGAAACTATGTAGGGGAGGGGTATGACATATGAACTCTACTATCTGCTCAACTTTTCTGTAAATCTAAAATTGTTCTAAGATATAAAGTCTATTAAAAAAAAAACCTACATCAAAAGAAACGTGCCCAGACAACCTGAATTAAGTGATCAAAAGTAACTTCACCAATAAAGGAAAAAGTGACATCATTAGCTTTGAATGTAGTATATGATATAGTAGAAGACACATCACCACTTATGTAGTGTTTCTGCTAAAAATATATAACCTGTGGGGTGCCTGGGTGGCTCACTGGTTAAGCATTTGCCTTTGGCTTCGGTCAGGATCCTAGGGTCCTGGGATGGAATCATGAGTCAGGCTCCCCGATCAGTGAGGAGACTGCTTCTCTCACTGCCCTTTCCTACTTTTCATGCTCTCTCTCTCTTTCTCAAATAAAGACAATTTAAAAAAAAATAAAAATGCATAACCTGAATCAAATCACAAAGAAATCATCAGATATATCCAAACTGGCCTATATTCTTCAAAATGTCAATCAATGTCAAAAAAAAGACAAAAGAAAAGATGAGGGATGGTTCTATATTAGAGACAACACAGCTAACCCAAAGCATTATCTTTGGTTGGATCCTGGACAGGAGGAAAAAATTGGTATAAAGAACATTACTGGAGGGAGGTGGGTAGGAGTTAGGCTAAGTAAGTGACATGTATTAAGGAGGGCACTTGTTATGATGAGCACTGGGTGTTATATGTTAAGTGATGAATAACTAAGTTCTACTCCTGAAACAAATATTACACTACAGGTTAACTAGAATTTAAATAAAAAATTGAAGAAAAAAAAAGAACTGTTTTGCCAAAAAAAAAAGTATTGGAATAATTGATAGTATTTGAATATGAGCAGCAGACTAGTTAACAGAGTTATATATCAGTGTTAAATTTCCTGATTTTGCTAATCATGTTGTGATTATATAAGTGAATATCCTTGATCTTAAGAAATTCCCATGTAGGGAACCTGGGTGGGTTAGATGGGTCCTAGGATCAAGTCCCATATGGGGCTCCCTGTTCAGTGGAGAGCCTGCTTCTCCCTCTGCCTCTCATGAATAAATAAAATCTTAAAAAAAAAAAAAAGAAGTTCTCCCATAAGTATGTAAAAGTAAAAGGACATGGTATTTACAACTTACTAACGAATGGCTCAGAAAAATATGGTAAAAGCTGTTGTGGCAAAATGTTATCAGTGAATCAGGGTAAAGGGTACATGTAAGTTCTTTGTTAACTATTCTTTCAACTTTTCTTTACATTTTAAATTGCTTCAAAATAAGAGTGCTTTTTAAACTATAGCAATGACAAAATTTAAGAAGAATAGGCAGAACCGATATGACAAAATGTTTGTAACACCTGAACCTGTGGGATCAAGGTTTGGGAGCTTATGATGCCATTCTCTGTATTTTTTTTTTTTTTTAAAGATTTTATTTGACAGAAACACAGCTAGAGAGGGAACACAAGCAGGGGGAGTGAGAGAGGGAGTAGCAGGCTTCCTGTTGAGCAGGGAACCCAACGTGGGGCTCGATCCCGATCCCAGGACACTGGGATCATGTCCTGAGCCAAAGGCAGATGCTTATAACTGAGTCTCCCAGGTGCCCCGCCATTCTCTCTGCTTTTAAGGTTTGAAAACATTAACCTGCTTCTCACACCAGAAGAGTTAAAACACAAATACTCTCATACACATACAAAACCAAACACAGGCACAAATCCTCAAACCTTCCAGACATTCTCTGAATTCCAGGCATTACTCAGACCATTCACATCAAATCCTCTTGGCACTTTGTGCAATGATATAAAATGGAGTGACACTGTTTACATATTTCAAATCCCTTAGATTCTATGCTCCCAAGGATGGAAATGTGTTTTCTTATTATGCTTCCTCATGAAATGATTAACTATTGTTTCACATGAGAACCCAGTTTGCATATTTAATTTCTCTACATCAATTTTTTTAGTACCAGACAAGATGATATTTCTAGCTAGCATTTAATGAATTATTTGGGGAAAAAATAATTATTTCCTAAGGTAATTCTTCCTAGTTCATCTTGTATGGGGAAAAAAAGATCTAGATTTTAAAATATAAACCATATTTGCCTGAATCCAAACAAGTCTTAGTGAAGTACTGTGGTTTTGTTAAAAACAAAAACAGAACTTCCGATCTGGTAAAAATATACAGCAAAGTACTATCAGTAACATTACATGTTTCCCAAGACTTGTTTTAGAATACTTGAAGGAAAAGAATAAAAAAGAAAATACTTGAATAGAAGAATAGATATGGCAGCTGTTAAAACCAGAATGGAGTTCACTGAATTCTCTACTTCTGTATGTTTAAAAATTTCCAACTAAAAGACTTAAAAGTTTCAAAACTGAATTTGAGTTTCCCCACCCATTACCATTCCAGCGATAGCCTTCCTCCTTTTAGTTAGGGGCACTTCCATTGTCCCAATTGCTTAGGCCAAAAATCTGGGAGTCATCCTTATCTACTTTCCTTTGTTCACACCCCCATATCCAATCAGTTAAAAAAAATCTTATTTGTTCCATGTTCAAAATATGTTCAAAATCTACTTTTCACCATTTAAAAAAAAAGATTTTACTTATTTATTTAACAGAGAGAAACACAGCTGAGAGTGAACAAGCAGGGGAGAGAAGCAGGCTTCCCGCCGAGCAGGGAGCCTGATGCGGGGTGCGATCCTGGGACTCCGGGATTACGACCTGAGCCGAGGGCAGATGCTTAATGACTGAGCCACCCAGGTGCCCAATAAATAAAATATTTTTAAAAAATTAAGGGTACTTTACTCATCTTTCATTACAAACACAATGGGAATTTAGGAAGGGCAAAAGTAGACTCCCCATTTTACAGATGGAGAAATAAGGACCCTTGGGAAGCCATCTAGTGAGTCAAGATTTAAGGCTTCTAGTTGGATCACAACTCTAACAAACATCTGCCAAACATCTCTTTCTGGTAAAATGTGCATGTCCACTGAAACTCTACCAAACAACAGAACTGGTCACTAAAGCTGAGATTACAAAGCAATCCAATGTACCTCTGTGCTTAATTCTATCCCTCTTTATTTCAGCTCCACTGACCTTGGCTTGGAAGTAGGTGACCACAAGCGGCTTATCTGGGGTGGAGGAAGCTAGGAGGCAGGAAGAGATGTACCAAATAAGTTCCCAAACCACAATCTTGTGTAAATAGGACACAATTGCTTCCAGCACCCCACAGCAGCTGAGAGAGGAGCTAAGACCCCCAACCTCTTACCCTGGCAGATCCAAGTAAGGTGAGATATACCTCCTATGACAAGAATTTACAAACAGAGGAAGGATGAGCAGAGGGAAGGCAGGAAGGCAAGAGGGAAAGTAAAAAAATAAGAAAGAAAAAGAGAAAAGAACAACTGCACCTTAACCCATGGATGAGAATGTGGGCTGCGGGCCAGAAAACAACCCACAGCAGGGACTGATAGCATTTATCACCACAGGTGAGATAGGCTCTGTCCTTATCACTGTCCTGGGGCCAATGCAAGAAGGCAAGAACCTGCTAGAAGGATGGTAGGAGCTCCAGAAAGGATGGCAAGCTCTCAGATAGAAGGTGCCCCCCTGACATCTGGGAGGCATGTTCTTGGGATTAAAGGCACATGACTGAAGGAGAATCTTCGATGTAGAAAAGGAAGGAATCTTCTCTGGCACCAACATCAATGAAGTTTACTGGTTGAAATCAGTATCTGGGGAAAGGAGGGAGCTTTATACATAAATCTCTTCTAGTTTCTCGTCCTCAAATCAGTTGACTTGCAGCTTATCTCTCTTTTTTTAGTCTCTTTAGCTCTTGGTTGAGTTGGTGTCTCATATAGTAGAAAAAGGATGGCAACCAGGGGGCCAAAGGGCTGGAGGACAGACTGCAGGAATCTGAAATCACGTGCTGTGGGTTGGCCTCAGGAGGTGAATGAGTTTCCTGCAGTGTCGGGCCGAGGCTGGCCGGGGGCTGCTGGGCGCCTTTAACTGATTCCCCAGAGAGAGCACGGTTAATCGCTCACTGGCCCCCAAGGACACCAGCACCTGTGGGACAGAGGCAGATGACAGAACACAACATGGCCCCAGAATTCCCACTCTAGAAAAGAAAGAAAAAGAAAACAGTCTAGACCGGGTGGGGAAAGAGAAATGGTGGAGACGGGGCTCATTAATACCAGAGGTCTCCCCCTATTCGCTTTGGTCATATACCATGAAACTGAGGCACTAAGGGATCTGCATGCTCGTCCCCAGGAAGGGGAACAACATACCGTGATGACAGTCAAAGGGGCAATTCCCAGCCATGGATCCTGACCAGGGGGCCTTAACCTCGTTACCACCGAGAATCCACATTATTTCCCCACAGGGAATGCCAGAAAGTCTATCATTTATGTCATTGCCGTCCTGTCAAAATGTCCCACGTGGGCCATCTGAGGCTACCACACTGTGCTGTAATAACTTGGACGTTTAGCCTTATCATAGGTAGATGTGTTATTTCCACTAGGCTACTTTATGTACCAGGCAGAAAAAGCAGAATAAGGCAGTGGTTACGGCATGGGGCAAAGGACTCTGACTTTTGAGCTCAGAAGTCCAGTCCCCCCCTAGCTTTGTAACTTGGACAAGTTCTTACATTCTTAATGCCTCAGTGTCCTCACCGGCAAAATGAGGACTAACAGCTTAAACCAGATAAGGAAGGGAAACCGATTAGCACGCTGCTTGTCACGTGGTGAGTGCTGAAAAAAGATGGTTACCTGCTTCATGGCACCCCAGATGAAATCCCTCTACGCCTCAAGATGGCCTAGGGTGTCCTCACCACCATCCCACATAGCCTCAAGAAAGAAACCCTGGTCTTTGAGATTCCAGGACTTCCCACTTCTCGGAGCCCTCTCCTGCACCCCTCCCCTTCCTCAGGGTGGGCGATGGGAGAGGAGTTTGTCATTTCCCCCTTTGGGACAGGGGAGCTGTGGGTACCCCGATTCCTTAAAGACCACCTGATAAAAATGTTGTGAAGTACGAGCCCATGGTTGGGGTCCACACATCCCCCAGGGGCATACCTGATGGATGCAGGGCTCCTGTCGGAGACTCCGGAGGGCAATGAGGGCAGCCTCCTTCACATTTAGCTGGGGGTCTCCACATGCCATCTCGAGGAGCCGCTGAGGTACTTGGCATTGTAACAGCTCTGCCCCCAACCCCTCAGGACCCAAGTTGCCCAGAGCCGACGCGGCATTGCGCCGGATGCCAGCCTGAGGGTCTCCAAGCAGCTGGGTCATACCGGGTACCGCAGCGGCCAAGGCTGGGCCCAGGGGACCAGCTTGGTAGGCTGCGTTGCCCACAGCGAAGCTGGCACTGCGCCGCACTGCAGGGTCCTTGTCTCCAAGCCCCAACAATAGGAGGTTGAGCAGCCCAGACTGGCTCTGTAGTGCCCCCCGAAGGGCCATACTGTGTTGCAGCAAGTGTCCCAGGAGCCCATAAGTGCGCGCCCGCACAGAATTCTCTGGGTGGCCCAGGAGACTTCGCAGAGGCCGATAGGATTCATCACAGCCGGCCAGGAGTTCTTGGATAAAGGACAAGTGGCTGGGAGAGAGCACTCGGGCTGTGTGGGCCAGCAGAGAGAGAAGGTCGGAGGTGAGCAGTGGCTGGTCACCCAGGAGGGCAACTGAGAGGAAGGAGGTGACAGTTCTAGGGGAGGCAGCCACTGTATTCACAAACTGGTTGAGAGAAGTGGGATCCGTGAGGGCCAGGCGTGTGAGGAGACTGACAGGCAACTCAACTTGAGGCAATGGGAGATGGTGGCAGCAGACCTGGGGAAAGAGGGGCAGGCCGCAGGAGAAAGGGGTTGAGAGAGAGCACTCACAGCAGTGAGGGAGCCTGAAGGAGCCCAAGCTCTGGCAGAGAGAACAGCCAAGCTATGCTGAGAAATACCACAGAGAACGGGAACACCTGACCCAAGCCCTCCACGCGGGACACTAGTGTGGAGCCCTTAAGATCATTCCTTGCTCTGCAAGGATACGCTGGCTCTGCCTTCAGAGGCCCACTGCCTAGTGCCAAGAACTGCCAGAGAGGTGATTCCTGGCTAAGGAGCTGAGTCTCCAGTGCCTAGACTGGGATGTCCCCCACCCATGGAGCCCCGAAGGGTCCAGATGAGGGACTGGAGGAGAGAGGAGGCGCCAGCCCCAGCTCCAACCAACGCCTCTGCTCAGGCCTGGATGCCTTCTCTACTCCCAGCCCTTAGCTGGAGCCAGACCCTCCACTCTTCCAGGGGCTAGAAGAGCCCTGGAGCTGTTGGCAAGTGAATAATTCAAGTACACAAGGTTGGCCATCTTCCCCTGCACCCCTGACCTTCGTGCCTGAGGAGCTTTCCAAGTACCTGCAGCAGGTGGGCTGCGATTTTTGAGTCCACAAAGTCAGCCAACACACCTCTGAGCAGGTCATCATCCACATCCAGGGCAAAGGGGAAGCAGAGGAGCTGGCAGACAGAGAGCACCACGGGGGGCAGAAACTCAGACCCATGAGGCCTAAGGAGGGCAGTGTGGAAGGATTGGCTGGGTCTCGCTCACCCACCCTTTGCCATTCTCCACCCCACTTTCTCAAATCCAGGAGTCCAACTTCCCTTTCCCAACCTCACCCATCCTACTGCTCGCCTCACAGCTGTCAGCTATGGTTTTCCCTCCTCTCCCTCCCCACCCCGCCCTATAGACCCTCGGGCCTGCTTGGTCTCCCTCCTCTAGCTCTGACTCACGCCTGGCCCAGCTGATGAAGGAAGCTGGGGGAAAGGAGATGCTTCAGGCTGGACATGAGAATACTTCCACGCTGCGACAGGTGACTCAGGCATAACTGAGGCTCCTGGGTGAAGGTGGCCACGGCCAGGCTCAGCAGGGCGGCCATGCCTAGAAAGACCCAGAACCGAGATGCAGTGGAGCAGGCAAGAGGCCCAGGTACTCCTGCCTCTGTAGGGCTCCCCGGGCTTCCACCTACTTAGTCCCTTTCCCACCGAGCGTAGGCTGTGCCATCCTCTCCCCAGGCGACAACAGGTGCCGTAATCTCTATGAGCCGACCCAAGGCTGGGCTGCCTCGTCTTGAAGAGGGCTCGATACTTTGGCCCCACAGTGGAAGTCATACTGATGGAAAGATACCTTGCGGGGAGATCAGCGTCCAGTCTGGCTCCGGGCTCTGTGGCCTGGACGGTGACGGCTCCTCTTCCTGTGCAGACACATCCTCAGGGAGCCTTAGGGCCATGGAGAAACGGTGCCACAGAATGGTCCACATTTCTGAACTAGCCACGTCCCTTACCAGGCTGCCCTTCCCTGGCTGGAAAAGAAATTGAAGGAAGGTGGATAGGGGAGGTTGAAGTCAAGCCTTAAAATGTCTTTTTTTTTTTCCACTCTTACACCTGACCTACAAGGAAAGAGAGCCCTAGAAATAATTCCTGTTTTTCTCAACAACCCGTGATTTCCCTATTGTCTGAACTCCCTTTCTTCTCAGCTTAAGCCATGTGTGTGTCTGCTAAAGACAAGGGAATTATGGGTCTCCTCCCTCACTGAACCTTGAGGGAGGCAGCTGTGATTTCCCAGAAAGGGTCTGTGCTGAGGGCTATCATGGTGGGCACCCTACATGGACAGAAAAGGCGAGTGTGGGTTGCTTCCTTGTTTTTTTAAAATATACTTTTTTTTTAATTTTTAAAGATTTTTTATATATTTATTTGACAGAGAGAGAGCGCAAGCAAGGGGAGTGGCCGGCAGAGGGAGAAGCAGGCTCCTCACTGAGCAGGGAGCCCAATGTAGGACTCGATCCCAGGACCCGGGGATCATGACCTGAGCTGCAGGCACATGTTTAACTAACTGAGCCACTCAGACGTCCCTGCTGCATCATTCTTATTACCTAGCAGTTCATCAACCGAGGAAGCCCCCTTACCTGGGTGAGGAGGTGCAGCAGGAGGATAAGGAGGCCATCATAGAATCCACAGCCACCTGGTGGGGTCAGCCGGACCTGTTGGGAGAGTGCCAGGCAGAATAGGTCCCAGGCACGCAACTCCCGGTCAGGCAGAAAGAGCTCTTCCTCAGCCCAGGCCAGTGGGGACAGCTCTCGTGGACTTAGGAGTCTGGGTTCCAGACTCTTCATTCAATGACTGCCTCCACCCCAAAGGCAAACAGGCTGGGAGGATAGGAAGATATTTGCTGGACAAGAGACTGGGGTGGGGGTGGGAGCAGAGATGCAGCAGAGAGGGCCTAACTCTGCCTTCCGGAGGTAGAACACTGATGAATTAAAAGTTTAAAAGGCAATCAAGAGAAGAAAGTGGTAGGAAGGGACAGCATTCCAAGTAGAATGCATAGCACAAATAAAGCAGCTCATGAATGATGATAGTCAATTTGGGAATTGGTAAATCCGGGTATCACAGGATTACAGAGCCCAGAGGAAACAGATGAGCTTTGAGGAGAAGGTAAAGGAGTTTGGGCTTTATCCTGGAAGCAGGGGGAAGCCACTGAGGACTTATGCAAGGTCTCCATGGGCAAGGTTTTCGTCTTTTTTATTCACTGCTCTATCTTCAGAGCCCAGAATAATGTCTGGTCCTCAATACATATTTTTGTGCTAAGTGCTTATTGGTTGAACAAATGACTAGACTTTTTAAAAGGTTCACCCTGGTGGCAGTGAAGAGGGTGGACTGGAGAGGAGAGACTCTAGGAAAGAGATCCTTCGGCAGGCAAGTGACACAGTGTAAGACCAGTGATGTGCACACGAACTAAGGCAGGGCAGTGACGGTGGCAGGGAGCAAAAGATCTGAGGGAAGGCAGAGCACATGGGGCCTGGGGGAAGCATCTAGATGGGGAAATAACGGAGCAGAGGGCACAGTCTGTGAGGACTGCCAGGTTTCCGACTGGGGCTCCTGGATGAATGGCAATACCATCCCTACCACCTCTCTGAAGTTCAACTTTATCTAGAAAAAGCAGATGAGTATCATCACATTTCATGTCTCTCTGTTTCAGGCATGTTGTGGGATAAAATGTGAAGCGCTTCCTAAGTTATAAGGAATTCTGTGTCTATAAGGATGACAATCATCTGAATATGAAGTCCTTCTCTCTTCTTACAAAATGAGAGATAGGGGTTCCAAAGTATTCAAGAGGAGTGCAGGGAAGGGCCTAGAAAAGGAGAAAGTGCAAAGGGGACTACATGGTGCGCTGGATTCCTGAAGAGTTGTTGGGATGCTAGCCACCTTTTCCATCTAAGTTAAGGAGAAAGAAGGGGAATGAGGAGTGCAAACTGTAGGCAGAGCAGAAGAGATGAAGCTTCTGAAAAGATCGTAACAGAGCTGCTGGAGGAGGGGCCTAAAATAGGCAGACAAACCTCATACTCTGGTAACTCGGGTCCCCTTCCCTCTCTCCCTCTTTGCCTGCCAGTCTGGGCTCAGAGGGGGCTGTTATCTGGGGACAGACAGAGAGGAAAGGAAAGACTCCTTGAGTCATTTCCCACTGCTTGCTTTTTCCCAGATGGGCTGGTGCTTCAGTCTCTTCCCCTGCCTGGAGCCCTGAGTCTACATCAGAGGGAACATGTCTATGTCCTCCCTGGCCCACCTCACCTCTGCAGGGGCAGACAGAGCGTGCGAGGCTGCCGCAATCCATTCCACAGGCTGGAGGTCGAAGGTCACCCCTTGCTGACCCAGTTGTCCCAACAGACAGGCCGCTGCGCTCTGGGAGGAGTCAGAGAAGGAAAGTCTGAATCTGCAGAGCATGCAGGACAGGCAGAGAGGATGTATGTCTCCGTCAGGCCCCACGGAATGTCTCAGAACCAGCTCTGCTGGGACAGTGACACCCGTGCTCCCTAAGGGGCTGCATGACAGGGTGGAAAGGGGAGGAAGAGGAAAGCTGACAACTCACCACGAGAGAGACGATGTGTGAATGGGTAAACAGAGTAGCAATCTCATTGCCTAGCTTCTCCATTCTGGAAAAAGGAGATACATCAAAAGGTGCCGCCGAGGAAAAGGAAGCTGCCGGGGTGGGGGGCACTCTCTACAGAGGCTGTACAACCACCGCCAAGGCACAGAGTTGGCGGGATGCTAGGTCTGTTCTTTGTAGAGAAGACTTCACTGTTCTCCGTCCCAATCCCTCCTCAGGACAGGCTGCAGGGCACCATTCCCCCATATCCTACATCAGGGAGAGCTGTGGGGATGGAAGGTTTCAGGGGGGAGACCCCACTTTCTGACTTACCCAGAAGGTAGATCTTGTAGCCGGAGGACAAGAAGGGAGAGGAGGTAGAGTGCCACTTCGGTAGACTCTTCCCAATCCACTACCTTTATCTATAAGGGAACCCAAAGAGAGCAGAGCAACTTCTGACTGAGACAGCGGGGCCACCACGATACACCCGCCCATGTTGCTGGCCTACCTTGCCCTGGACTAACATCAGCAGTGACTCCAAGGCCAGGGGCTCATGCCCCAGAAGATGGCACAGGTGCTCACTGACATGACAGCAGGAGTAGAGAACCTAAGGGAATGGGAAGCAGTCTGTCAGTGAGGCTGAGCGGCCCCGGAGCTGAGAAGCAAGCCGGCCTCTCAACAGATCCCATATCCACCATGGGGGCCATAGAGAAGTTCAGCCTACTTTCACCTCTTGCTGTAAGACCCTGAGATCAGGCTACTTCTCTGTTCTGGTGAACACTGACTAACAGTGGGGCCAGGTTGGTGGAACAGATTGAAAAGCAGAAAGGGACCCTCTGGGGTCTCTTTCTTGGTCCTGGGGATTTAATTTACTTTTATTTTTATTTTTATTTTTAAAGATTTTATTTAGTTAACAGAGAGAAACACAGCAAAAGAGAGAACACAAGCAGGGGGAGTGAGAGAGGGAGAAGCAGGCTTCCCACTAAGCAGGGAGCCTGATGCAGGGCTCGATTCCAGGACCCGGGATCATGACCTGAGCCGAAGGCAGATACTTAGTGACTGAGCCACCCAGGTGACCCCTCGGTCCTGGGACTGAAAAGAAATCTGTGGCACCTGGGTGGCTCAGTCGGTTAAGTGTCTGACTATTGATTTCGGCTCAGGTCATGATCTCAGGGTCATGAGATCAAGCCCTGCGTCCCATGCCCAAAATGGAGCCTGCCTAAGATTCTCCCTCTTCCTCTGTCCCTTCCCCACTAAAAAAAAAAGAGAAAAGAAAAGAAAAGAAAGAAATGTGAAGGACAGGCAATACCTTGAGAAGGTGGAGGCACAGGATGGGATGCCGTAAGCCAGAGATGAGGGACGGGCGCAGTTGGTTGCTGTCTTCAGTCAGCTGATTCGCCAAATGCCGAGAGATCTGTAGGGACACACCTGAAGCCTCCATCCCCACACCGTTCCCATGATTCCCAGCCTATTCCTCTCCTATCTTCAACGAATCAGGGTTCTCAGCTCCTTGCTAACCACTCTCCCTCAGGTTCACCAGGAACCTCAGACCCCATCCCATCCCTGGTTCTCATGGCCAATGGAGAACCAAAGGTCCTGGCCTAGCTTAGTCCTAGTTTAGGCAGCTACAGAGGGAAGTGCGGCTGGCTGAAAGCGGGCAGGACATCTAAACCTTGAATCCTACAAGAAGCATCGTGGGCAGCTTCGGATCAGCCACCCTGCCACACGGGCAGTTTGTCAGCAAGTTCTTTAACCAGCTGGCCAAGGGCTCTTGGATTTGGGTGACATCGTGTCCCACAAGTGGCCCAGACCCAGGGTGGGAGCAGCTGTTTCTGGAAGTACAGAGCAAGGGAAAGCATAAATGCTTGTTTTTCTGCCTTTCCGAGAAACTGAGGCCAGCTCCCTCATCTCCAGGAATCCGGCTGAGAGAAAGCAGACACTGCAGCTCAGACCTGCTCCTTGGCTTCCCAGCAGCTGGGCAGCCCCACCGGAGCAGTGCAGATGGCCGCCAACGCAGCAGACATGGCTCCTGGCAGATCCTCGCTCTGCTCCCGTGGCGGCTGGCTCACTTGGGGGGCTCCTATGGAGAAAGGCAGAGAACACAGGGTTGGGCCTGGTTGTTTCTCTTAGCTCCCCATTCATTCTTTCAGTGCACAGTTAGTTACTGAGCACTCACTAAATGCCAGGAGTTATTCAAAGCAACGGCAGTCGGGGGGTTGCGGGGGTGGACGCCAAACCAGAGTTGCCCCGGAGTCCGGAGAACCTCCGCGCCAGGCTCCGGTTACCTGGGGGTGTGTGGAAAGGTAGCTGGGGGATGGTCGAGCCATGGAGCAGCCCGTCCAACACCGCCCGCTGAGTCGTCAGCAGGCTGGAATAAAAGGCTTTGGAGACGGTCCAGCTGTTCCCATCCATGGCTTCGCACAGAACAGTAAAGCACTAAGAGAGACAAGGGCGGGGTCCACATGAGGGCAGCAGAAAAGTGACGGGGCTAGGGTAAGGTGCAAGAATCCCCCCCGAGAACCTGAGAAAAAGAAAAGAAAACCCAGAGCGACCAGCAGTGGCAGTCAAAGTATTCCTCACACAGAAAGTGCATTAGAATCGCCTTCATGTTTCGGAATGGCAATTTAGATGGCAATCCTTCTATTCTCTGATCAGCTGCCTAGATGATGCTTCTCAAAGTGTTAGCTATAGACCATGAGTATGAGAATTCCTGGGGATTCCTGGGTCCCTTCCAACCCAGTCCTACTGGTCCAGAATTTCGGGAGGTGGGGTGTTTATTCCTAATTCCCTATGCACTCGTGGCACAGTGACCTACAGGATAAATGTTGGCCAATAACATGAGTTGCTGATAGCCAAAATTTAGGTTAGACATTGAAAAAAACTTCCTGACTCGGAAAGGTTAAGGAATGTTAAACTAGGCCCTCAGACTAGAAGAGCTGGAATAGACTGCTAGCTAGAAGCTGAAATGCAGCCCAGATCTGCGTCCTCCCTGCCAGTCTAAATGATGACCAGGCAATTGCTTCCTTCCTTGCTGATGCTCCTCTCTGTCTCCTCTGAGATCTGTCAGAACTCGGCTATCTTGCTCATTCCTCCATTCTCCTGTCCCCTCACCTCCAGAGTCCAGGGATGAGAACCCATTAGTTTACTGGTCCATAGAACAAATAAGTTTGGGAAATACTGGCTCATCTGCAAGTTTCTTCGAGAAGGAATACCTCAACCTGTGGTTCCCTGAAATAGGCCAGAGAGCTTGATTCCTCTAGGTTTTTAGATAGGCTACTCCTTCTGCCTGGAACATTCTCCCTACTTCCTACCTCACACATCCAACAAATTTCTATGAGTTCTTCAAATTCTAGCAAAGATGATTTCCTTCAAAACTTCTTTGGTGACTCAAGTGGCATTAATCATATCTTCTTCAGTGGTGCTTCTGTATTTCATACAGGTTTTATATAAGTTCTTTCTTTAAAAAAAGATTTTATTTATTTATTGGCAGAGAAAGAGATCACAAGTAGGCAGAGAGGCAGGCAGAGATAGAGGAGGAAGCAGGCTCCCTGCTGAGCAGAGAGCTCGATGTAGGCCTTGATCCCAGGACCCTGAGATCATGACCTGAGCCGAAGGCAGAGGCTTTAACCCACTGAGCCACCTAGGCGCCCAGGTTTTACATAAGTTCTAATGTACTTCTCAAACTGTTGGCCTTGATCATTTTTCATCTCCACTACTAGACTCTTTCTAGTCCCTTGAAGATGAGGATTTCCTTACTCATGGCAGATAGTTGGGAAATGTTTGTCGTAGTCCCTTGACTTAACCCTATATAGTTATAAGAAAGGGGAAGGGAGAAGCACAGGGAAAACCATCACAGACAGAAATCTGGACAAGGGAGCAGATTACCATAAGGCTATCCCTCCGCAAGGTCTGTTCAGAGTCATCGGGCTGGGCCAGCAGTTTCCCCAACAGGTCCAGAAAGAGGTTGGCAGCTTCTTGAAACACCTGTAGGCTGCGAAAAAAATAGCCTGTCTCTCTCAAAGCCCACATGTGGTAAATGGGTCAGTTCTGAACAGGTAGGAGAGTTTCTGAGTTTCTGCAAAGGAACATCTCAGAATGCTCCCTCGTCTCTCCCCTACTGAACACACACAGAATCTTCTACACACATCCTCCTAGCCCCTTCTTTGCCACTTCCTCTAGGCTATTCATATTGTGACCCTTCCCTTTAGTGTATGGTGACCCTTAGAACCTACAAGTCTTGGGGTGAACTTAGAGGGGTCTCAGGGTCCTTAGGAGGATTAGCAAGACTCTTAGTGGTCAGTTGCCCATCCCTAACCCTTCATCTTCTCCTTCAGCCTCTTCCTAACAGAGAGGGGAAGAACTGGGGTAGAAATTGAAGCCAAAGTGGCCAAGAGAGCAAAGCTGGCTCTCAGCCCACCTGTCACCTGTCTGGCTCCTCTCCAGATTGAAGGTGCAGGCAAAGTAGGCCTGAATCACAGCCATCAGGTCCCGTAAGAAGGTCCCATACCAACATTGCTGCCAGGGAAGAGGGCAGAGAGTAAGGGCAATGTAGAGGATGGAGACAAAGAAGAGAAAAAGCAGTAAAAAAAAAAAAAATGGTGTCCAATACCCACTCAGGTTCACCAAACAGGAAGGGGCAGAGGGAAGAGAGTGACCGGACAGAGAGGGGAAATCTAGAGGTAACAAAGTGGTGGCCAGTGGCTGGTAAGCAGCCTGAAAACATGTCCTGTTAGGCCTGAATAGCATTTAGGAGCCCAGGAGGCTCTGTTTTTCAAAATAGTTCAAAATCTTCTCTCAATTCCTTAAAAACACTCAAGGTTAGGACTCATGAGCAGAATGCTGCTTTCAGCTGCCTGAGCCAAGGCCCCACTAAACGTTTCAGTATTCTGTCCTCTCAGCTCTGCCACCGCAGAACACAACATGGGGAGAGAGGGATTCGGCCTCAGGCACACTGAGTCGCCATCCTAGCTCCTCCACTTACCGTCCCTGTGACCACTTACAAGTTTAGGGCCTACATATGAGTTAGTAAATCTCTGAATTTCAATACTTTGTTCCATAAAATCAGGGCAACGAAAGCCTAGGATTTAACACTCCAAATGCAGAGTTCTAAAGAGTGGGAAACTGTGCATACAAATCTAGATTTCTAGCTCCTGCGTTTTTTTTTTTTTATTATTTTTCTTTCTTTCTTTCTTTTTTTTTTTTTTAAAGACTTTATTTATTTGACAGAAAGAGCGTGAGAAAGAGAAGGCATGCAAGCAGGGGAAGCAGCAGCAGTGGGAGAAGCAGGCTCTCCGCTAAGTAGGGAGCCCAACACAGGGCTTGATTCCACAGCTAAAGAGTAGTTGCACTGAAGGCAGATGCTTATTGACTGAGCCACCCAGGTGCCCCTGGATTTCCAGCTTCTCTTAGAAAACTGGAAGATCTGGTAACACTGGGCCCATGTTCTCAAGTGGCAATAGTGAGCCTGAGCCAAGGACATGTCCCATTCAGACTGGGCACAAGCCCAGTTTATTGTATTCCCCACCACTCATAGGGCCACAGACTCTACTTCCCTGGGTGACAGGATCTGTCTGGCCTCAGGGGGCAGCAGGGTTTGTGACTCATTATCTACTAACTAGACAGGAGGAAAGAAAAGAAAAGGCAGGGGGCGGAAGAGAAATTCAAGGTGGAGAAACTCCCGTAAGTCTCTGGAGGCCCCAGGCGTAGGGCTTACCTGCTGGATACTGCTATTCTCCTGGCTGTGTCTGAGTAGGCTGAGCAGGAGGCCGGGGAGCCCCGTCTCGCGGCAGAAGGAGTACAAGGGAACGGAGTCACTGCAGCTAGACAGAAGACTGCCCAGGACCCGGAGTGCTGGGAGGATTTGGGATGCGCCCTCTAGCACGCCCTCCAGGATCTGCATGACATGAGGGAAACAGTAATTATTAGATATTATCAGCGGGGGAACGAGAGTCACAAATACCTGTGTCCCCAAAGAGCGGGCAAAGCAGACCAATGTTCTCACTCTTTTCTTTGGGACTCTAAAACCCAGAGAAGAGGAACAGAGAAAAAGGGAAAACAATGCCAGGGAAGCAACCAAGGGAAAGGGGACTTCCCCTCAATCTCTGCGGGACCCAGTGCCATTCCTATCTGTCCCTCCCTTCTCCAGCCCTTTGTCTGAACCACATACACACACACACACACACACACACACACACACACACCTTCCACAAAACAATGTCATTCAACTCCAGACAGATAACCGTATTATCTAAATCAAGGCTTGACTGCCTATGACCCAGGCCAAATCCAGTCTGCCACTTAGTTATACATTACCTGCAAGATAAGGGCACTATGATACTTTTAAATGGTTATTCTTAAAAAAGTTAACCCTTCAGAAAAAGAGTAGCATTTACATCAAGTACTTTATGTCATTCTCTCTCTTTTTTTTTTTTTTAAGATTTTATTTATTTATTTGATAGAGAGAAACACAGCTAGAGAGGGAACACAAGCAGGGGGAGTGAGAGAGGGAGAAGCAGGCTTCCGGCCAAGCAGGGAGCCCGATGTGGGGCTCGATCCCGGGGCTCCAGGATCACGACCTGAGCCGAAGGCAGTCGCTTAACCAACTGAGCCACCCAGGTGCCTCTCATTCTCTCTTTCTAAAGCTTTTCAGTTATTTGCTCATTTACTCTTTACTATCACCCTGTACGGTAAATACAATTACACATGTTACAGATGAGAAGACTAAAGCCTCTGGATAGTTTAAGTATGGAGTCAATTATCACACAGCTAAAGAGTAGTTCAGCTGAAATTCTGACTCCGCAAGACTCACCCTGGAGGCAGAGCTTTTCACCCGCCTCCCTGCTGAAGTTACCACAAGGACAGCAGGGAAGGGCCAGAAAGGAGGCAAGGTGCCAAGGCAATTCAATGGGGAAAGGAGAGTCTTGGACCAAGGGTGCTGGGATGACTGTAGAGCCACATGCAAAAAGATGAACTTAGATTCCTACCTCACATTATATATATATATAAAAAGAACTCAAAATGGGCTGGAGACCTAAATGGTAGAGCTCCAAACTAAAAAACTTAAAAAAAAAAAAATAGGAGAAAATCTTCCAGACTTTGGGTCTGGAAAAGATTTCTTCCACACAACACCAAAAGCATCATCCACAAAAGAAAAAAATGGTAAATGGACGTCATCAAAATTCAAAACGTTTGTGCTTCAAACAACACTCTTATGGAAGTAAAAGGACAAATCGTAGACTGGGAGAAAATATTTGCAAACCACATATCTGATTAAGGTCTCCTATGCAGAATATACAAAGAACTCTCACAACTCCAGAAGACAAACAACCCAATTTAGAAATAAGCAAAAGAACTGAATAGATATTTCACCAAAGAAGATAATACAAAGGGCTAATAAGCACATGAAAAGATGTTCCACATGAGCTATTAGCAAAATGCAAATTAAAATGACATGATTTCACAATCACTAGAAATGGCTGTGATAAAAACAGACAATACATGCCGGCAAGAATGTGGAGAAACAGAGACCCTCACACAGTGCTGGTAGGAATGCAAAATGAGGCAGTCACTTTGGAAAACAGTCTATCGGTTTCTTAAAATGGTAAATATAAATTACTATACAACCCAGAAATTCCTAGATATCCAAGAACGAACAACGAAAATGTGTGTCCACACAAAGACTTCCATGTGAATGTTCACGGTGACATTACTCATCATAGCCCAAAAGTGGAAAAGACTCTAATGTCCACCAACTGGTGAATGAATAAACAACACTAATTATGAATGCCAATTAAGTAAAATGTTATCCTTTCATTTTATTTTTTTTTAAGATTTTATTTATTTATCTGACAGAGAGAAACACAGGGACAGAGGGAACACAAGCTGGGGGAGTGAGAGAGGGAGAAGCAGGCTTCCTGCGGAGCAGGGAGCCCAATGTGGAGCTTGATCCCGGGTCTCCAGGATCATGACCTGAGCTGAAGGCAGTCGCTCAACCAACTGAGCCACCCAGGTGCCCCAAAAGTTATCCTTTTAAAAAAAGAATCTCATTCTTCTCATTAGTACACTTGTATTAGAAGCTCTTGTATACTTATTACGTCTATGTTTTTAATTCATTAACAAATTTTTTATTGAAATACAATGAGCCAATATATCATACATCATTAATTTCAGATATAGTGTTTAATAACTTAATAATAATTTATAAGTTGTGTAAAACACCCCGTGCTCATCACATCATCATCAATAAAAATTAAGTGGAAAAGCACTTTCTGTCATTACAAAAGTACTTAATAATATCCTCCATTTTTGCCTATTGCTCTTTAATGCCAAAAACATTTACCAAGTTTGTCAACCCCTGCTCTAAATGAATGCTTTTCCCCTCAGAAAGAGAAAATCGAGGGCTGTTCTTTCTTTCTTTCTTTTTTTTTTTTTTTAAGATTTATTTACTTATGGACGCTTGGGTGCCTCAGTCAGCTGGGCATCTGCCTTCGGCTTAAGTGATGATTCCAGAATCCTGGCCTGGAGCCCCACATCGGGCTCCCTGCTCAGTGGGAAGCCTGTTTCTCCCTCTCCCTGCACCCTGGTCATGTTCTCTCTCTTGCTACTTCTCTCTCTTTCAAATAAATAAAATCTTTATTTAAAAAATGTATTTATTAGAAAGAGAGTGCGTGCATGCTCATGGGTTGGAGGGGCAGAGGGAGAGGGAGAGAAGAATTACAAGCAGACTCCCCACTGAGTGTGGAACCAGAGGCAGGACTGGGTCTCTGGACCCTGAGATCATGACCTGAGCCAATATCAAGAGCTGGACACTTAAATGACTGAGCCACCCAGGTGCCCCCTTTCTTAAGGATTGATTGATTTTAAAGAGACAAGGCCCCTCCTTTCTGTGTTACTCAAGGAGGCCAGCAAATCTTGGATTAAACAGATGAACTGAAAGACAACTGAAAAGGGACAACCTTTCTTTTTCTCATGTTTTTAATGCATCTGTGATGACGATAGTCTAAAATCCCATCACTTGTGCCCCTTACCTGTCCCCCGGCCTCGTGCAGCTGGCTCTGGATGCGCTGGCAGAAGTCAGGATTGCACAGCAGTGTGAGAGGGGCCTTCAGCTGGACGGGCACAGGCTCCGCGGTCTCCAGCAGGTGCTGCCACTCATCATCACTATCTGGCTCCTGAGGCATAGGGGAGTGAAAGAGGTCAGGATCATGTCAGGTTCAAGGGGAATCATGGAATAAATTCAAGAATCGGTGTCTTCTTTGGCACAGATATATTTTTTTCAACCACCAGTGTAAAAAAGTAGAGTTGGCAGTACATGAGGGGTCTTGAAAAGTCTCTTCGAGCATACTGGCACATGTTTATAAAGAGATATACAAATAGGTCTACTGCAGCATGTTTATAATAAAAAAAACCTAGAAATGTCATAAAGCCAATCAGTAAGGGGATAAGAAATCACGGCACATCCATCTTAGGAAATATTATGAAGTTATTAAAAAAGACTATAGAACTGGGGATACATCATCAAAACCACAGGAATGAATCTTATCATGAGGAAGTACGAATTTGAGGAACATTCTACAAAATAACTGGTCTATGTACCTCAAAGCGGTCAGTAATGAAAAACAAAGAAAGGCTAGGAACTATTCCAGATTAAAGGAGACTAATGAGGTGTAACAACCAAACACAATGGGGCGCCTGGGTGGACAGTTGTTAAGGGTCTGCCTTCAGCTCAGGTTGTGATCCCGGAATCCTGGGACTGAGCCCTGCATTGGGCTCCCTGCTCGGCGGGGAGCCTGCTTCTCCCTCTCATTCCCCCTGCTTGTGTGTCCTCTCTCACTGTGTCTCTCTCTGTAAAATAAATAAATAAAATCTTAAAAAAAAAAAAAAAAACCTCACTAAACACAATGCCTAACATGGGCTAATAAGCACATGAAAAGATGTTCCACATGAGCTATTAGCAAAATGCAAATTAAAATGACATGGGCAGGGACGCCTGGGTGGCTCGGTTGGTTAGGCGACTGCCTTCGGCTCGGGTCATGGACCCGGAGACCCGGGATCGAGTCCCACATTGGGCTCCCTGCTCGCCAGGGAGCCTGCTTCTCCCTCTCTCACTCCCCTTGCTTGTGTTCCCTCTCTCGCTGTGTTTTTCTCTGTCAAATAAATAAAATCTTTAAAAAAAAAATAATAAAATAAAATCAAATAAAATAAAATGACATGGGCATGGGCGGGGAAAATTTTTTTTCCCCTATAAAGAACATTACTGGACCTACTAGCAAACTCTGAATATGAACTGTAGACAAAGTAACAGAATCCTATCAGTGTTAAATTTCTGACTTCTGTAATTGTACTATAGTGGTGCAGGTTAAGGGTCTTGTTCTTCAGAAATACACACTAACGTATTTAAGAGTAAAGGGACATGACTACATCTTACCCTACAACGACTCAAGAAAGAGGATATACCCATAGGCCGATATCTAGGGAGAGAGAATCATAGAACAAATGCGGCAGAATTTTAACAGCTGGTGAATCTATGTGAAGGGTAGACAGGAATTCTTCGTGGCATCCTCACGACTACTCTTTAAGTTTGAAACTATTTCAAAATAAAATTTTAAACCCCCCCAAAAAATAACATGTTCAGCTGTAGAAGGGTCTCCAAAACAGGTCATATGGTAAGTGAGGCATGGTACCAAACAGTACGTGTGGTGTGATTCAGTAACAAAAAACGGCCAAACTGCAGATTTCTGTGTGTGCATATACGTATCTGTAAACATTCAGCAAGTTTAGAAGATGAAAGAATGGTAACAGTACATACCACTGGGATTGGGGTAAGGCTCAAGAGGAACTTTTCATTTTTACTCATGTGTTCCAATTTTTGACAATTAAATGTTCGGATGCTATGCAATTAAATTCTACAAACTGATAATAAGAAAGGAATTTTTAACACAAGGAGAGCTCATACCTGGGATAGTTGAGAATCACTGTTCCAGAAAAACTTCTACCAGAACCCAACATCCCACAGCAGGGTCAAGGCCAAGTGGAGCCCCTAGGGCTTACCTCATTTTCTAGGTCCACTGCATCAATGCTCCGCTGGCCTACCACCTCTGGCCTCAGCTCTGGAAGAACTCGTTCACAGTCCTGGGTGATCCGGTTTTCCCTGCCAGAGGAACCGGGAGTAGGAGTTTCAGACCTGTGAGGCTCAGGATTTGGTAACATGTTCTTCGCCCTAGGACCAAGACATGAATGAAGAACAAGCCATACAGGATAGGAGCAGGGAGAGCTTTTTTCTAGGATATGGGTAGGACAGGATGTTGACCACTCCACCTGTATCCTTGACTGCCTTTCCACTTTGGATCTTACTCTCAAGTCTACGTTGGCAGTTTTCACCTGTAGCTCTCAACTCAAATAATTTTCCTTTTTGCATGGAAACAATTCTTTCCTTCTCAGCTAATGTACAACTGAGGCATAGAGAAAGGAAAATTCCCACAATTCCCAATGAATCAGGAAAATATCCAGAATCAGAATTCAAGAACCCAGGACTCGGACTCCCAGGGCCCTGTCCCCATGAGGTGATGGCTAGTGATAGGTACCATGCTGTATTTGCTTTGGCTAAAATCAAAGATCTGCAAGATACCTCACTCCATATACCCCTGGCTATCTATCCCCTCCTCACCGAGGTGCAGGGGGGGCCTCTCCAGCCCCCCACTCAGCCCAGCTGCTCTTTATTTCTGAAGCCAAGATCCCAGCCAAGAGGCCTGGTTCCTGAGGAGTGGCTCTTAGTCTAGGTAGAGGGGCTGTGCCAGAAGCCATCTTGCTGGTCCTGTCCTCTTGCTCAAGAGCAGGTCCTGTGTTCTGGTGTTTCTGTGGGAAGTGGACAGGAGACACTGCATCAGAACTACTTTGTTGCCATAGGGCAGTATGAATACTACTCATGGCCCTTCCTCAATCTTCCTTCTCCTACCTCCCCAGTTGCTAGCCTGGTCATGTCATCTGTCCCCTCTGTCCCACATACCTTCTGCTTGGCCTCCTCAGCCATGCGCTTACAGGCTTGTCCCAAGATGCGAGATCGATTGCCCTTAGGGGCCAGCCGGTGCACCTGTTGGTCCTTCAGGACCTGAAGTTCTGGGGGTAGGCGACTGGTGAATGGGGTGCCCAAATCTGGGCTTCCTGGTTCGGTTATTACTGTAAGGAAGGAAGAGGAAGAACACGTGGTCACACTAGAGCTGTCCCACCATCTCCACTTGGCCAGAGACAACTTCAGCATCGTCAGGCTTCTGTGGAAGGAGACCCTCTTGACAACGTGACAAAGAGGGAGTGGGGTGGCAAGGGAAGTGGCAAAGATTGGGCAGAGGGCGAGGAAGAATGGTCAAGCTGGCAGGGTAATACACTGTATCCAGACACTGGGGGATGGGGCAGATGGGGAAGGGCCCGGGGAAGTGCCAAAAAAGCCCTGGGAACCGTAAGGACTCACTGGTGACACGACCAGCTATAAAGGGGTGATGCAAGAGGTCTGGCCAGGACAGACGCTGCCTGGGGTCCTTGGTGAGCAGTCCCTGTAGGAAGCTCTGTGGAGAGAAAAAAATACCCCATGGGTCTTTGCTTTCCCACAGGCTCTCTTGAACTCACCAACAGAAGCAGGAAACCAAGACTCCAGAGTCCACTCCTTCAGCAAACTAGCTGGTCTTGACCACACCTTTTCTAATCCTATCCTTGGGTCTCATCTCCCTTGCTAAAGGAACAGACTTTACTGTCTCTCTGCCTGGACAGCCCCATGTCCTGTCCAGAGACATTCTGCATCTTCACGATCACCTTCGAAAAGAAACATTCAAAGGTGTCCAAATGGCTTGCTGTGCCCTCCCTCTGATTGTGGGTTTATCTGCAGCTGGGTAGAAACAGAAGCATTTGTGGTTAAGAGCACGCTCACACACAAGTTATTATGTAAAGATAGGTTTGGGAGCATGCCAAAACAGAAAGCTTTCAGCAAGTCTTATAGATGGTGGTGGGGAAGAGAGACCAAGCGTAAAAAGGGCACATCTGTTATGAGGTATCCTTGGGAAAATCCTCAGTTGGGCCTAAAATAGGAACAGAAGTTACTGGTAGCTGATGACCACTGTTTTAAAGCAAGGTGTCATCCTTGCCTCTTGCTGAATGCAGATGCCTACATGTCTGCTCTAAGGGAAAAGGAATATCCAATGCCGCCCATTTAACGTTTCTTTTCTTTGGATTCTTTTTGCTAATTACTTGAGCTTCCCCAACTAATGGGAGAAACTTGTCCCTTTTTGTCTTATAGCAAGGAAACATTATAATGAGACTGCACTCTCGGAAAAGGTTGCATTTAAATTCCATTGAGGGCCCAAATTTTGCCCTAGATAAGAAATATAGAGGGTCAACTCTTTTTCCTCCCTCCCTCACTCTTTCCCACCTTCCTCCCGCTGAGACTAAGCTGCAATAGATGGGAACCACCTCAGTCACCTGCCCCTAATTGCTGAGCTAGCCCCACTGGCTCTGGCCACTTGAATGTCTGTACATTCCTTCTTTGGGGAAGAAGACTGAAAGTTCTGTGGGCAGATCGAGATACCATCTGGACCTTGCATCTGATAGGAAATCAGTGGAACAGAGGGAGTGTAAAAGGACAACATCTGGGGGCACCTGGGTGGCTCAGTCTTTGGGCATTTGCCTTCAGCTCAGGTCATGATCCTAGGGTCCTGAGATCGAGGCCCACATCAGGCTCCCTGCTCAGGAGAAGGCCTGCTTCTCCCTCTCTCACTCCCTCTGCTCTTATTCCCTCTCTAGCTGTGTTTCTCTCTGTCAAATAAATAAATAAAATCTTTTTTTTTTTTAAAGGACAGCATCTGTCCCTGGTGGCTTGAAATTACCTTTCTATTGTGATAAAGAATAACCTGTCCCAAGGAGGGGCTGCTAGTCCCAAATTTGGCAGACCTTAGAACAGCCTCCCAGAATGAGCTCCTGCAGTAGAAAAGTAAGACAGCTAACCCAGCTCCTGCATTCATTAATAGCAAAGTCTTGCCCCAGATTTTGGAAAAGGGAACGGGGGCAGAGGAAGACAGGTTTCTGATGCAACGTAAACTCCCTTTCTATGTTCATTACCTTGAAGCAAGGACTAATGGTGGTTGGCCAGCGCACAGGGTCCTTGAGGATGAGACTGACCAGCTGAAAGATGCTTGTCGTATAGAAGGGTGGGGTGCCCACTGCCAGCTCATACAGTATGCAGCCCACGGACCAGAGGTCTGCGGTGTGGTCATATGGGCGCTCTTCCACCAGCTCTGGAGACATATAAAGTGGGGTGCCTTTGATGGATGTCAGCACCATCGTGTTGGTGCTCATCGCCCGGGCGAATCTGCGGTAGATAACAGAATGGGAAGAGAGAATATAATCAACACAAACCAGGCCTGGTGACTACCTATTATTGCATGAGATATTCCAAGCCCACCATAGAGCACTTTCCTAAAGACCCGATGGGAATCCCAGTCTCCAGCTTGGCTTCTAAAATGAGGCCTAGGGATGAGGCACCTGAGTGGCTCAGTTGGTTAAGCAACTGCCTTCGGCTCAGGTCATGATCCTGGAGATACAGGATCAAGCCGCACATCAGGCTCCCTGCTCAGCGGGAAGCCTGCTGGTCCCTCTCTCACTCCCCCTGCTTGTGTTCCCTTCCTCGCTGTGTTTCTCTCTGTCAAATAAATAAATAAAATCTTAATAAAATAAAATAAAATAAAATAAAATAAGGCCCAGGGAAATCAAGCATATGGTCTAAGACTCCCTGCAGAATGAGAAGCAGAGACAGAAGGTCAGACTCCTCACCCAAAGTCACAGAGCTTGATGCCACCACCCTTGGCAAGAAGGATATTCTGAGGTTTCATGTCTCGGTGAAGAATGCGGTGGGAATGCAGATAGTACAGAGCAGACACCAACTGGGCGGCAATGGCTTGAACCTAGGGGTCAAGCAGGTGGGAGAAAGAAAGGAGACGTCAGAGAAAGGAGCCTAGTGAGGAGCCCAAAGACACTTCCCTAGATTACAGATGTGACTGTCTCTTCTTTTTCTTTCTTCCAGAGCTTCCCAAGACATCTATCTGCCTTAGTTCTTGCCCTCCCCCCAATTCATTCATTCTTTTACTTGTTCACTCGCTCATTGAAGAGAAATGACCATGGATAGACAAATTAATCCGTGCCTCTCAGATGCATCATTTATAAGCTGACGATAATACCACCACCTCCCTGGGTGCCTGTGGTGGCCCAGTTGTTAAGCATCTACCTTCCACTTAGGTCATGATCCCAGGGTCCTGGGATCAAAGCCCTGCATTGGGCTCCCTGCCAGAGGTAAGCTTGCTTCTCCCTCTCCCACTCCCCCTGCTTGTGTTCCCGCCCTCGCTGTCTCTTTCTGTCAATTAAATAAATAAATAAAATCTTTAAAAATAATAATAGTAGGGGCGCCTGGGTGGCTCAGTTGGTTAAGCGACTGCCTTCAGCTCAGGTCATGAACCCGGAGTTCGAGCCCCACATCGGGCTGCCTGCTCGGCGGGAAGCCTGCTTCTCCCTCTCTCACTCCCCCTGCTTGTGTTCCCTCTCTCACTGTGTTTCTCTGTCAAATAAATAAATAAAATCTTTAAAAATAATAATAATAATAGTAATACCACCTCCTGCATCAGGATCCCTGCTCAGCAGGGAGCCTGCTTCTCCCCCTCCCCCCTGCTCCTGGTCTCTCCCTTGTTATCTCTCTCTCAAATAAATAAATAAAATCTTTAAAAAATAATAATAATACTTCTCTTATAGGGTTACTACAAGGATAAGTAAGTTACAGCACGTGATGCTCAGAATGGTGTCTGGCACTTAGTAAACCTTCAATACACATCAGCTGTCATTAAGTAAGACAAAGTTCTTTTTCTCAAGAGAAGTGGTCAAACGAATAAGATACACAAAATGAGCAAGAGGATGACTTACAAATAACAATGCTGAGGGAAATGGGATGCTGCAACAGGAAGTCCTGAGGGGATCTACTTGCCAGGGTACAGAGAAATCTCTAGAACAATGTGTTTGACCCACTGCTAGCCACTAATCTTGGTGGTGAAGCCTGCCTCAAGCACAACTCTTGCCCCTTCCTGCCCTCTCTGATACTACACTAGCCCTTCTTCCCTAAAGGTGCTTAGTGACAGCAACAGCATTAATAATAGCTAACTAGGAAAGCCTGGGTGACTTGGTCGGTTAAGCATCTCCCTTTGGCTCAGGTCATGATCATGGGATCCTGGGATCAAAACTCGTGTTAGGCTCCTCCCTCTCCCTCTGCCTGCCACTCCCCTTGCCTGTGTGTGTGTGTGTGTGTGTGTGTGTGTGTGTGTGTGCGCGCGCGCGCGCTCTCTCTCTGTCGAATGAATAAATAAAATCTTAAATAATAATAGTAGTAGCTAGCTTGGATGCTGCATGTCAGGCACTCTTTTAGACACTTTACATGAATTAATTCACAAATGCTTCACAAGAGCTTCATAAGACAGACATTCTAATTTTTAAATGAGGAAACGGAGCACAAAGAGGTTAGAGTAACTTGGCCTGGAAAGAACCAGCTAGAAAGTGGCAGGTTCAACCTTTATACTCTGAGATTTTGGCTCCAGTGTTCACATAATTTCCTGTCACACCACACTGTCTCCATATACACCCAGACTCTTATATTTTCTTTGGGTGTTTTCAAAATGGTGACTCTCAGTACCCTCAGCTTTCTCTACCAGTCCTTAAGCTGGGAAGAGGTCAGGGGAGGGGAGAAGTTTGAGCCAGGGAACATACTTGGTCTTCAGGAAGTTTTCCATCATCTTCCAAGATCTGAAAGAGCTCTCCCTCAGCATAGTCTGTCACCACCACCACCTGCAGGGAGAAGGCAATGGTCCTGATGGGTCCATATTTATGCACTCTGAGGTCAGGAAATCTCTGGGAGCCTTCTTCTTGGGGAAGAGTGACCCAAAACCGAAGAGCACCTCTTTGTCAGTCTCAAAGCTGTCAAGCATATGCACGATGTTGGGATGCCGCAGACCCCGCATGATTTCAATCTCTCGTTGTAGATTCCTCAGCTCCTTCTCTGAGCGTCCCAATTTTGGAATGAACTTTAGGGCCACCACCTGTCAGTGGTAAGATGAAGAAGAGTCAAGGCCTCACCACCCTATTGAAACATTCACCTCAGAGCTCCAGAACTCAGGCTTTAAATTGTTAGAGAGCAAATTCTCATTACTCGCTAGTCTCGTACTCCCTTTCCCCCATGATACCCTGTCCTTATCCAGTCCTCCCCCAACCCTTTGCCCTAGGAAAAAACAGCCTTGACCAGACAGATCTCTTTGGTGGATTCTAAGAGAGGTGTTCTGATCTGGGTAAAGAACTCTGGGTAAAGATTTAAGAGATTTAGGGGAAAAAGAAAGAAGAAACAATGAGGAATAAAAAATAGAGTTCAAGTGGTTTATCTCTTCCGACATGATATGATAGAGAAGAATAACAGTAAACATAAAATTTGTTTATTGCTTACTAAATGCCAGACACTGTACTAGTATAGTAATTCAGCGTGAATCACGCTTAATTCTCAAACCCCATCAATCAGATACTGATTATAGTTATCCTCATTCTACAGATGAGGAAACAGACATTGAGAGGATAAGTAACTTGTCCATAGTTCAAAGGCTACAGAGTGGTGGACCTAAGATCTGAACTCAAATAATCCAATATTAGGGCTCATACTCTGTAAGAGGAATGAGGGAGTCAGAGCCTTGGGATTACAGGTCCGTATTCTGGTCACATTTTCCACCGTGGTTGGAGGTACAGAATCCCACCCAAGTGATACCCCTCTCTTTGTTCACCACCTGAGCACTGTATTTTCTTCGACCCTTGTACACCCTCCCAAAAGAGCCTTCTCCAATCATCTCCAACACGTGGTACTTTTCCATGACAGAGGTTTCAGGATCCCTCAGAAGGAAGGAGGTAGAGATGGTGGTGAAGGGCTACAGCTCCAGGGACAGTTCCACACATCTAGGAGGCCTGGTTCGGGCATGGAAGAAAGGTTAATGTTAGTCACCTTGCCTTTTCCTTTTTCATAATAATTCAGGTCTCAGAAACATCGTAGGATGGAGTGGATGGAAAAATGAGATCTTGGAACAAACAGAGCGCCGCCTGTCGTTCCCCTTCCTTTTAAGCCACCTTATGCCCCCCAACCCAACCCCGTTCCCGCCTGACCCCGTG